>JAQISU010000715.1:0-153320 GCA_029339505.1 Unio delphinus | reverse complement strand
CTGTCGCCGTATCCGATCGCTCGCAAGTTCTTCAGCCAGTTCGGCCTGGACGCCATGGCCGCCGAGTCGGTCAAGAAGATGCTGGACCGCGAACGCGCCAAGGCCAACGGTGAAGCCAGGCGCGAAAAGACCGACAGCGCAGACGATTCCGGTGGCATGGGCGGCCAGCAGTCGATGATGGCGGTGGTGGTTTCCGAGATCGCGCGGGTCAGCATCGGACTGCTGAGCACCGCGTCGGTGAGCCTCGGCCTGGGCGCGGCGACCATCATGAGCCGCGGCACGCTGGCCCAGAAGGAGCGCTGGCTGCCCGAGCTGATGACGCTGGAAAAGATTGCGGCGTGGGCGATTACCGAGCCGGACTCCGGTTCGGACGCGTTCGGCGGCATGAAGACCTACGTCCGCCGCGACGGCGAGGACTACATCCTCAACGGGCAGAAGACGTTCATCACCAACGGGCCGTTCGCCGACGTGCTGGTCGTCTACGCGAAGCTGGACGAGGGTGATGCCGGCCGGGACAAGCAGGACAAGCGCCACCGGCCGGTGCTGGTGTTCGTGCTCGACGCCGGGATGGAAGGCCTGACGCAGGGCAAGCCGTTCAAGAAGATGGGCATGATGTCCTCGCCGACCGGCGAGTTGTTCTTCGACAACGTGCGGCTGACCCCGGACCGGCTGCTCGGCGAAAGCGAACAGCACGCCAGCGGCGACGGCCGCGAATCGGCCCGCGACAATTTCGCCGCCGAGCGGATCGGGATCGCGATGATGGCGCTGGGCATCATCGACGAATGTCACCGGCTCTGTGTGGATTACGCGAAGGCCCGCACGCTGTGGGGCAAGAACATCGGGCAGTTCCAGCTGATCCAGCTGAAGCTGGCGAAGATGGAGATCGCCCGGATGAACGTGCAGAACATGGTGTTCATGACGATCGAGCGGCAGCAGGCCGGGAAGCCGCTGACGCTGGCCGAGGCGTCGGCGGTCAAGCTGTATTCGTCGGAGACGGCCACCGAGGTCGCGATGGAGGCCGTGCAGTTGTTCGGCGGCAACGGCTATATGGCCGAATACCGCGTGGAACAGCTGGCCCGGGACGCGAAGTCACTGATGATCTACGCCGGCAGCAACGAGGTTCAGGTCACCCACATCGCCAAAGGTCTACTGGCTTAGCCGATCTGGAGCTGCAGTTCGCTGAAGCTCAGGATTCCGCGTGGCCACGGCACCGTGGGTTCGTGCAGCACCGAGCAGTCGGGGATGCGGCGGTTCCATTCCTCGATGATCAGGCGCAGTTCCAGGCGGGCCAGGTGCGACCCCAGGCAGCGGTGCGGGCCGCGGCCGAAGGCGAAGTGGTTTGTCCGGTTGTCGTCGAGGATGTCGGAATTCGGGTATCGCTCGCGATCGTGATTGGCGGTCCCGACACCCAGCCAGCACTGTGAGCCCGCCGGAATCTTCACGCCCGCCACCTCGACGTCAGCGGTGGTGGTTCGCGGGACATAGGGGACCGGGCCGTCCACGCGAAGTAATTCCTCGATGAAGTGGGGGATGGCGCTTTCATCGGCGGTCAGCTTGGCCCGCAGCGACGGACGGCGCGCCAGTTCGTAGAGCGCGAACCCGGCGGTCGCGGTCACGGTGTCCAGGCCGGCGGCGATGAAGATGAAGCAGAGCCCGATGATCTCCTCATCGGTGAGCGCGCCCTCGCTGGTATCGGTCACCAGCTGGGTCAGCAGATCGTCACCGTAGGCGTTGGCGCGTCGGGCGGCGATGTTCTCGGTCAGGTAGGTGACCATTTCGATGCCCCGCGCCAGAGTGTCGGGTGAGGCCGAGTTGTCGACCGCGGAGAACTCCAGCATGGCGTCCTTCCAGGCAAGCAACTTGTCCAGGTCGGACAGCGGAAGGCCGAACAGCGTCAAAAACACTTGGGAGGGAAAGGGAATGGCCAGCGCACTCATGACCTCGCAGGCACCGCCGGATGCCTTGATCCCGTCGATGAGCTCACCCACCTGCTTACGCAGCTCCGGCGACCGCTCGGCCATCCGGCGGGGACCGAAGAATTTGTCCAGCGTCTTGCGATAGCGGGAGTGCTCGGGCGGATCGGCGGCGATCGGCACCAGCGGAAAGGGTGCCCCGGCGAAATCAAAGGCGCCCTGCGAGGAGAACAGCCCCGGGGAGGTGAACGCTAGTTCGACGGCGTCGGCCGCACTGAGGAAGTAGACGCCGGTGTCGGACACCGCGACCTTCCCGGCGGAAAGGAGCTGTTGCCAGGCCGCGTGGCGGTCACTCGGGAAGGGCAACGACTCGAAATTCGGCAGTGCTGGGCAGGCGGCGGTCTCCATGGCTTCTCCTCGTGTCGAGCGGCGCAGCCCCCTGCGACTTTCATATCGAAAGTCTCCTCCCTGAGATTGAACACGCGTATAGTACCATTGCGACTGTGGTCCACATCACTTTCCGATCCGCTTCCAGCCATCGGGCAGAAACCGCGGTGCAGCCGGATAGCGTGCGGGACCGGTTGATTCGGGCCGCCGACGCGTGGCTGGACCGTCACGGAGTCGAGGAACTGTCCATCGAGGCGATTGCCACGGCGGCCCACGTGTCGCGGGCCACGGCGTTCCGCAAGCTCGGCGGGCGCGATCAGCTCGTCGTCGCGGTCGCGCTGGCGCGGGCAGATCGCTTCACCCGCGAATGCGCGACCGAAATGGACCGCCAGGTCGGCACATTCGCCAAGCTCGAGGCGGCGTTCGTCTACCTGGTCGGGGAATTGCCCAACGACCCGATCGTTCGCGAGTTTTTCGCGCTCAGGCCCGCGGGCGACTTCGGCGCCGAGGCCGACGCGATCGCCAACGCCACGCTGGGGCCCGCGATCGAGGCCGGCCGCGCCGCCGGGGAAGTGCGCGACGACGTGCCGATCGAGGAAATCGTGCATTGGACCGTCGAGCAGCTCTACTTCGCCGTGGTGCAGAACGACCGAAGTCCGGCCGCCGCGATCAGGCGAGTACGCACCTACCTGACGCCGGCGCTCAGCGCTCATCGCACCGACCAGCTATCCGGCAGCATCCGCTCGCGCGTCGAAAGCCTGGATTTCGCGCTCGATCAGGCTCGCGAGGCGCTGTCCGCGCTACAACAGGCCGCCCGGCCCGCGGTTGCGCGCTAGGGGACGACCCAGATTGCCCGGGCGGCGGGGCTGCCCAGGTCGACGGTGGTCTCGGTGCCATCGGCGGCTTCGATGGCGACCGAGATCATGCCGGCGAATTCGCGGCGGGCCAGCACCCGTACCCGCGAGTCGAGGTTGATTCCGACGCTGTCGAAATACCGCAGCATCTCCGGGTCCTTGTCGGAGATGCGGGCCACCGTCACGGTTTCGCCGTCGGCGCACGCCCACAGCTGGCGGGCCGGTGGGGCGGGCACCTGGCCGTCGGACGCCGGGATGGGGTCACCGTGCGGATCACGCTGGGGGAAGCCGAGTTTGGCGTCGATGCGGTTCACCAGCCGATCCGAAACGGCGTGCTCGAGCACCTCGGCCTCGTCGTGCACCTCGTCCCAGCCGTAGCCGAGCTCGTTGACCAGGAACGTCTCCAGCAGCCGGTGCCGGCGCACCACCTCGAGTGCCGCGCGCCGGCCGGCGTCGGTCAGGGTCACCGCGCCGTACTTGGCGTGGTGGACCAGCCCCTGCTCGGCGAGTTTGCGGATCGACTCCGATGCGGTGCTGGCCGACACCCCGATTCGGTCGGCCAGCATCTTGGTGCTGACCTTTTCCACCGACCACTCCTGGGCATTCCAAATGACCTTGAGATAGTCCTGGCCAACCGCGGTGAGACCGCCAGCCTCTTCGTCAGCCCTCACAACCGAAAAGTTTAGGCAATCTACGTCTGGTCTGGTGTGCTGACCGGCCCAGTCGGCGTGGCCGAGTTGAAACGCCGGGCCCGCTACAGCGGAATCGGGATCCTACGGCGCGTCGGGCCAGAGTGCACCGTAGGCTTGCGGTCGTGCAGCGGTGGCGCGGCCAAGATGAGATCCCCACTGACTGGGGCCGATGCGTGCTCACGATCGGGGTGTTCGACGGCGTGCACCGCGGTCATGCCGAATTGATTTCGCACGCAGTGAAAGCCGGGCGGGCACGCAACGTGCCGTCCGTGCTGATGACGTTCGATCCGCATCCGATGGAAGTGGTCTATCCAGGCAGTCACCCGGCGCAGCTGACCACGCTGACCCGACGTGCCGAGCTCGTCGAGGAGTTGGGTGTCGACGTCTTCCTGGTGATGCCGTTCACCACGGACTTCATGAAGCTCACGCCGGAGCGCTACGTGCACGAGCTGCTGGTGGAGAACCTGCACGTGATCGAGGTCGTGGTGGGGGAGAACTTTACCTTCGGCAAGAAGGCGATCGGGACCGTCGACACCCTGCGCAAGGCCGGTGAACGGTTCGGATTCGCGGTGGAGTCGATGTCGCTGCTGTCCGAGCATCACAGCAACGAGAACGTGACGTTCTCCTCCACCTACATCCGCTCCTGCGTCGACGCCGGCGACATGGTGGCGGCCACCGAGGCGCTGGGCCGCCCGCATCGCGTCGAAGGCGTCGTCGTCCGCGGTCACGGGCGCGGCGCCGAGCTGGGCTTTCCCCACCGCGAACGTCGCGCCGCCGATGCATTCGGCCATCCCGGCCGACGGCGTGTACGCCGCCTGGTTCACCGTGCTCGGGCATGGGCCGGTGACCGGCACCGTCATCCCGGGGGAGCGCTACCAGGCCGCGGTCTCCGTCGGCACCAACCCGACGTTCTCCGGACGCACCCGCACCGTCGAGGCGTTCGTCCTCGATACCACCGCTGACCTCTACGGACAGCATGTCGCCCTGGACTTCGTCGCTCGCATCCGCGGGCAGCACAAGTTCGATTCCATCAAGGCATTGGTGACGGAGATCGGCGTCGACACCGAACGAACGCGCACGCTGCTCTCCGACTGACCGCGTACCCCGCAATCTTTCAGTTGCGTTAATTTCAAGTGATCACTTGGCTTTTTAAGCTTCTTGAGATCATTCGTAAGTGATCACTTGGGATGCGTGTTAGTTTCCCTGCACGGGCTGATTCTGCTGGCACGTCAATAAGGGGACCGTCGTGGATTTTGGGTTGCTTCCGCCCGAGGTCAATTCCGAGCTCATGTACTCCGGCCCCGGGTCGGGGCCGATGCTGGACGCGGCGGCGAACTGGGAGGCCGTGGCCGCCCAACTGGAATCCACCGCGGCCGGCTACGCGGAGCAGGTCTCGGGACTGACCGGTGCGACGTGGTCCGGCCCGTCATCGATGTCGATGGCCGCGGCGGCCGAGCCCTACCTGGCCTGGCTGGAAGCCAGTGCGACCCAAGCCGCCCAGACCTCCGCCCAGGCGTATGCCGCCGCCGCTGCCTACGAGGCCGCGTTCGCGATGACGGTGCCCCCACACGTCATCGCGGCCAACCGCGTTCAGTTGATGACGCTGGTGGCCACGAATTTCTTCGGGCAGAACACTTCCGCGATCGCGGCCACCGAAGCTCAGTACTCGGAGATGTGGATCCAGGACGCCACCGCGATGTACGGCTACGCCGTCGACGCCTCCGTCGCCGGCGATCTGACCGCGTACGACGAGCCGCCGCAGACCACCAACGAGGACGGTCAGGACGCCCAGGCCCGCGCGGTGGCCCAGAGCGCGGCCGACACCGCGAAGAGCGAAACCCAAAGCCTGACGCAGCTGGCGCAGCCGGCCGCGAACGGCGGCACCGTCGACGCCAACGGCAATCTCACTGTCGGCTTCAACCAGACCTTCACGATCGGCCCCAGCGATGCCGTCACCGTTGGCCCCGACGGAACCTACACATCCATCCTCGTTCAATCGGGTGGCACCCTCGTCAACAACGGCACCCTCACCGTCGACACCGGCGGTAGCCTGACAGTTCAAACCGGCGGCACCCTCACCAACGCCGGCACCCTCACCGTCAACACCGGCGGCACTCTCGCCAACGGCGGAACCCTCACCAACGCCGGCACCATCACCGTCAACGCGGGTGGCGTTCTCACCAACACCGGCGCCCTCACCATCAGCCCCGGCGGCACGCTCACCAACGCCGGCACTCTCACCGTCAATAGTTCGGGCCTTCTCACGGTCAACGGCGGCGGCACCCTCAACAACAGCGGCATCCTCGGCGTCACCAATAACGGCGATCTCGTCGTGAACTCCGGCGGTGCCGTGTCCAACGGTGGGACCCTCAACGTCAACAGTGCCGGCGCCGTGACCAACGGGGGCGCTCTCACCGTCGACAACACCGGCCAGATCACGATCACCGACAGCGGCAGCCTCGTCAATACGGGCACGCTGACCAACAACGGCACCATCAACGTCAACGTCGCGAGTTCCATCACCGTCGGCCCCAACGGCGTGCTCAACGACGCCGGCGCTCTCAACATCAGCTCCACCAGCCACCTGGACGTCAACGCCGCCGGCACCCTCAACGTCAATACCGGCGGCAGCCTGACTATCAGCCAAAACGCCACTCTCACCGATGCCGGCACGGTGAACGTCAACGGCGGCGTGCTCAATGACTACGGCACCCTCAACGTTCCGACCGGCGGCACCCTCAACGACGCCGGGGACGATCAACGTCTTCAACGGCACCGCCACCAACCCCGCCGGCGCCACCCTCACCGACACCGGCACCCTGAACATCCAAGACGGCGGCACCCTCAACGTCTACCAAGGCACTAGTGGCGGCACATTCACCAACCCCGGCACCCTGACCGACGCGGGCACTCTCAATATCCAAACCGGCGGCACTCTCAACGACGCCGGGACGTTCAACGTCAATCACGGTGCCACCCTTGCCAATAGCGGCACCCTCAATGTCCAAACCGGCGGAACGCTAAGCGACGCAGGCACTCTCACCGTCGACAATGGCGGCACCCTGGCCGACAGCGGCACCCTGACCGTCCAGTCCAACGGCACCCTCACCGTCAACGACGGCGGCACGGTCACGATCAACGCCGGCGGAACCCTCAACGACGCCGGCGCCGTCACGGTGCAAACTGGCGGCACCCTCAACGACGCCGGGACCGTGACCATCAATCCAGGCGGCAGCGTCACCGACTTCGGCACGGTCAATGTGCAAACCGGCGGGACGATCAACGACGCCGGCACGCTTAGCATCGGCAACGGCGGCAACCTCAACGACAGCGGCACCCTGAGCGTCCCGTCCAACGGCACCGTCACCGTCAACGACGGCGGCACCCTGACCGTCAACAGCGGCGGTGCTCTCAACGACTCCGGCGCCGTCAACGTCAACGACGGCGGCACCCTGACCGTCAATAGCGGTGGCGCTCTCAACGTCCCCGGAACGGTGACCGTCCACACCGGGGGCACGCTCAACGAATCCGGCACCCTCATCGTGTCCAACCACGGCACGCTGACTGTCCAAAGCGGGGGCACGCTCAACGAGTCCGGAGCTCTGACTGTCCAATCCGGCGGCACCCTGAATGACGCGGGTACCGTCACCGTCAACAACGGCACCCTCACCAACGCCGGCGTCCTCACGGTTAACAACCAGGGCACCCTGACCGTCGAAACCGGTGGCAAGCTCAACGATGTCGCGAATCTGACCGTCCAATCCGGAGGCACCCTCAACGACGCCGGCACCGTCATCGTCAATAACCAAGGCGTCCTCACCATCCAAAGCGGTGCCACCCTGAACGACTCCGGCACCCTGAGCATCTATACCGGGGGTGCCCTGAACGACGCGGGCACCGTCACGGTCGAAACCGGCGGCACCCTGAACGATGTCGGCACCCTGACGGTCCAAAGCGGCGGCACCCTGAACGACGCCGGCACCCTGATCGTCAACAACCACGGCGCCCTGTCCGTTCAGCTGGGGGGCACGCTGAACGACTCCGGCACCCTGACGGTCCAAAGCGGCGGCACCCTGACCGACAGCGGCACCGTGACCGTTCAGAGCGGGGGTGCCCTGAACGACGCCGGCACCGTCACCATCAACACCGGCAGCCCGCTCAATATCGACGATGGCGGCACCCTCACGATCAACTCCGGCGGCGTCCTGACCAACAACGCCGGCACCATCACCGATGCCGGCAACCTCACGGTCAACGCCGGCGGCACCCTCAACGACGGCGACATCCTCGGCTTCAATCCCGGCACTCTGACCGTCACTGACGGCGGCACCCTCAGCGACTACGGCAGCCTCAACGTCTATCCGGGCAGCGCCCTCACGGTCAATGACAACGGCACCCTCGCGGTCTACAGCGGCGGCACCCTCACCGAGCAGGGCACCCTGACCATTGATAGCGGCGGCACGGTCACCGACGGCGGCACCATCAACATCTTCGGCGGCACGCTCAACGACAACGGCGCCCTGACCGTCAGCAACGGCGGCGTCCTCAACAACAGCGGCAACCTCACGATCAGCAATGGCGCCATCCTCACCAATAGCGGCACCCTCAACGACTCCGGCATGCTGAGCATCAACTTCGGCGGCACGCTTACCGACAGCGGCACCCTGACGGTCAACGCGGGCGGGACCCTGCTCGACGGCGGCACCCTGACCATCGACTCGGGCGCCACCCTGACCGACAGCGGGAACCTGGCCATTGGCCCGGGCGCCACCCTCACCGACAACGGCACCCTCATCGTCAACGGCACGTTCACCGACGGCGGCACGATGACGGTCAGCGACGGCGCCACCGTCACCAACTACGGCAACTTCACCGTTTACACCAACGGCATCCTCACCGACAGCGGCGCCATTACCAACTACAACACCTTCACCGTCAGCAACGGCGCCACGATGACGGTCAGCGACGGCGGGACTTTCACGGGCAACCTCACGGTCAACTCCGGTGGCGTCCTCGACGACCTGGGCACCGTGACCGTCCCGCACGGCGCCACCCTCACCAACAACGGCACCGTCAACGACTACGGCACTCTCAGCAACAGCGGCGTCCTGAACAACTACGGCACCCTCAACGACTACGGCAGCCTCGTCAACACCGGCGGCTCCCTCAACGACTACGGCACTCTCAACGTCACCGGCACGCTCGACATCTACGGCGACGGCATCACCACCGACCCCGGGACCGTGACCGTCTACAACGGCGGCACTTTCACCGTCAGCGACGGCGGGATCGTCACCAACTACGAGGGCACCCTCACCGTCAACAGCGGCGGCACGTTCGACGTCTACAGCGGTGGAACCTTCAGCGACTACGGTGTCGTCAACAACTACGGCACCATCGGCGTCAACGACGGTGTGAACACCGGCACCGGCATGATCACCATCTACAACCACGGTGTTTTCAACGACTACGGCGCCCTCAACGTCAATCTGGACGCCGCCGTCAACATCAACACCGGCGGCACCCTCAACGACTACGGCACCCTCGCCGTCGCCGACGGCGGCACTTTGAACAACGGTGGCACGCTCTGGGTCGACAACGGCGGCAGCCTGATCAACGCCGGCACCTTGACCGACAACGGCGCACTCAACATCTACGACGGAAGCCTCGTCAACTCCGGGACCCTCACCGATGGCGGCACCCTCACCATCTACCCGGGCGGCACGCTGACCGACGACGGCGTTCTCAACATCGGTGTCGGCGGCACCCTGAACGACGGCGGCACGCTGACGATCAGCCCCGGCGCCTCGTTGACCGACGACGGCACCCTGACCGTTTACAGCGGCGGCACTCTCACCGACAGCGGCAGCCTGACCATCGACCCCGGTGGCATCGTCACCACCGACGGCGGCACCCTGACCGTCACCGACGGGGGCAGCATCACCGACGGCGGCGGCCTCAGCATCATCGACGGCGGCACCATCACCGTCTACAACCAAGCGGTCATCGGGGTCAACGGCGGCACCTTGCACGACGCCGGCACCATCACCGTCAACTCCGGCGGTGATATCGCCATCCAGTCCGGCGGAACTCTCAGCGTCGACAGCGGCGGCACGCTCGGCTTCGACTCCGGCACGCTCGTCGTCAACGACGGCGGCATCCTCACCGATGCCGGCACCCTCACTCTCGACAACGGCAGCACCGTCATGAATGTCGGCGGCAACATCACCGTGCAGGACGGCGGCTTCCTCACCAACAGCGGCACCTTCCACGAGGCCGGTGCCCTCACCGTCCAGTCGGGCGGCACCTTCACCAACGACGGCAGCCTCACCGTCACCCTCAACAACTCCACCGTCACGATCGACAGCGGTGGCACCCTCGTCGACAACGGCGTCCTCGAGCTCGACGACGGCCTGCTCACCAACAACGGCGCCCTGACCGTCAGCGACGGCGGCACGCTGACCGTCACCTCCGACTCCACCCTGATCGACGGTGGCACTCTCTCCATCGACCATGGCGGCACGCTCGCGGTCAACTTCGAAGGCACCGTCTCCGTCGCCCACGGCGGCACCCTGATCGACAGCGGCACCGTCACCGTCGGCAACGACAGTCTGGTTTTCCCCGGCGCCCCCGGCAATACCTTGGTCGTCAGCGACGGTGGCACCGTGCTGGTCAACGACGGCGGCACGCTCACCGTCACCAACTTCGCCACCCTGACCAACGACGGCGCCCTCACCGTCAACCAGGGCGGCACGCTCACGGTCAACTTCGCCGGCACGCTCACCGACAGCGGCACCCTGACCGACGGCGGCACGCTGATCAATGGCGGCCAGTTCACCGACAGCGGCGCCCTCACGGTCATCGACGGCGGCACCCTCAACAACCACGGCATGTTCACCGTCAGCGGCACGCTCACCGTCGACCCCGGCGGCACCCTGTTCGACGATGCCACCCTCACGGTCGGCAACGGCGGCGCGCTCAACAACGGTGGAGTCCTGACCGCCGACGGCAGCATCGTCGTCGACCCGGGGGGTGCCCTGACCGACAGCGGCACGCTGACCGTCAACTACCTCTCCAACGGCGGCACCGTCACCGTGACCGACGGCGGCGCCCTCAACACTTACGGCACCGTGATCGACGGCGGCACCATCACGATCGACCCCGGCGGCACCCTGACCGACAGTGGCAGCCTCACTATCAGCCCCGGCGGCATCCTCAATGACGGCGGCACCCTGACCGTCAATGGCAGCATCAACGACGGCGGCATCCTGACCGTCACCGACGGCGGCAGCATCACCGACAACGGCGGAATCAGCGTCGCCGACGGCGGCACCCTCACCGTCGACCATGGCGGCACCATCACCGTCGCCCAGCAGGGCGGCATCGAGGTCGATGGCGGCACCCTGCACGATGCCGGCACCATTACCGTCGCCAACCACGGTTTCGTCGGCATAGACAACGGCGG
This sequence comes from Unio delphinus, assembly GCA_029339505.1. Lineage (NCBI taxonomy): Eukaryota > Metazoa > Mollusca > Bivalvia > Unionida > Unionidae > Unio > Unio delphinus. The sequence goes on along the minus strand of JAQISU010000715.1, from coordinate 142,009 downwards.
CACCTTCAGCGTCGACAGCGGCGGCACGCTCACCGTCGATTCCGGCGGTTACATCAGTGTCGCCGACGGGGGCACCCTCACCGATGCCGGAACTCTGACCGTCAGCCCCGGCGCCACCCTCAACGACGCCGGAACCGTGACCGTCCAAAGCGGTGGCGTGCTGGACGATTACGGCACGCTCACCGTCAACACCGGCGCCACCCTCGACGACGCGGGAACGCTGACCGTGCACAGCGGTGGTTTCCTCGACGATTACGGCACTGTCACCGTCGACTTCAACAGCACTCTCGACGACTACGGCACCTTCACTGTCCATCCCGGCGGCACTCTCACCGAGGACGGATTCCTGACCGTCTACAGCGGCGGCGTCCTCGACGACGGTGGCACCTTTACTGTCGACGGCCCCGGCGTCGTGTCCGTCGAGGACGGCGGCATGCTCAACGTCCACGACGGCGCCACCCTCACCGACAGCGGCGGCGTCTTCGTCGACCACGGCGGCATGATCACCGTCGACGACGGTGGCAGCTTCACCGTCCAGACCGGCGGCCTGCTCAACGACGCCGGCACCGTGAACCTCAACGGCGGCGTCCTCGACGACTACGGCACCGTCAACGTCCAAACCGGCGGCATCCTCAACGACAGCGGCAGCCTCGACATCCACAGCGGCGCGGTCCTCAACGACGCGGGCACCCTCAACGACTACGGCGCTGTCACCGTCGACGACGGCGGCGCGCTCAACATCAACAGCGGCGGCACCTTTTACGACTACGGCAGCCTCACCATCAACGACGGCGGCATCGCCACCATCGATACCAACGGCGACTTGAACGTCAGCCTGTACAGCACCGTCACCATCGAAGACGGCGGCACGGTCAACATCAACGTCGGTGGGACCCTCGACGACGCCGGTACCCTCACGATCAACAACGGCGGCACCCTCACCAACGGCGGTCACCTGAGCGTCTACAACGGCGGCGTGCTCGACGACTTCGGCACCCTCAATGACAACGTCGGCCTGGGCGACGCCGGTGTGCTCAACATTCACGCCGGCGGCACCCTCAACGAGGCCGGAAACCTGATCGTCTACAACACCGGCACCCTTACCGACGGCGGCACCCTCAACAACTCCGGCACCATTGCCGTGAACAGCGGCGGCAGCGTCGTCGTCGACAGCGGCGGCACCCTGACCGACGCGGGCACCATCACCGTCGACAACGGCGCCACCCTCACCGTCAACGACGCCGGCACTCTCACCGTCAACCCCGGCGGTGTCCTCAACGACGGCGGCGTCCTCAACGTGAGCCTCGGCGGCACCCTCGACGACGGCGGCAGCCTGACCGTTTCCAGTGGCGGCACGCTCACCGACGGCGGCATCCTCACCGTCAGCGACGGCGGCACTGTCACCGTCGATCAAAGCGGCCTGCTTACGGTCGATGCCGGAGGCACTCTGGGCGTCGACCACGGCGGCGCCTTCACGGTCAGCAATGGCGGCATGCTCCTCGACAGCGGCACCCTCAACGACGCGGGCACGTTCACCGTCGGCAACGGCAGCACGGTGATGGTCGACCCCAGCGGCGCCTTCACGGTCGGCGACGGCGGCACCGTCACCGTCGGCAACGGCGGCGTCCTCTACGCCGATGGCAGCTTCGCGATCGACCCCGGCGGCTCTGTCACCGTCAACGGGTTCGGCGGGCTCGAGGTCGACGGCGTCTTCACCGACGGCGGCACCCTGACCGTCGACCCCGCCGGCAACCTGTTCGTGGTCAACGGCGGCGATCTCACCGTCAGCGACGGCGGCTTGTTCGCCAACAACGGCAGCCTCACCGTCAACAGCTCCGGCATCGTCACCGTCGACCCGGGCGGTTACCTGAATGACGTCGGCTCCGTCGCGATCGGCAACGGCGGCACCCTCACCGACAACGGCACGCTCACAGTCCAGCTCGGCGGCACCCTCAACGTTCAAACCGGCGGCACCGTCGACGGCTCCGGCGCCCTCACCGTTGGCGGCCATCTCACCGACAGCGGAACCCTCACCGTCGACTCCGGCGGCGGCCTGACCGTCAGCCAGAACGGCCTGATCGACGTCAACTCCGGTGGCACCCTCACCGTCAGCGACGGCGCCACCGTCACGATCGACCAGGGCGGCACGCTCGCCGATGGGGGCACGCTCACCGTCAGCCATGGCGGCACCCTGATCGACGGCGGAACCCTCACGAACTCCGCCAATCTGATTGATAGCGGAACCCTCACCGTGGCCGACGGGGGCACGCTCACCGACAGCGGCTCGCTCACCGTCACCGATGGCGGCACGCTCACCGTCAGCCACGGCGGCACGCTCACCGAATACGGCAGCCTGGGCGTGTCCTCCGGGGGGACGGTCGACGACAGCGGCGTTATCGCGGTCCACACCGGGGCCAGCATCACCGTCGACGACTCCGCGACCCTGACCGTCAACAGCAACGGCACTCTCAACGTGACCTACGGGGGCTTCGTCAGCGACGGCGGCACCCTGACCGTCACCGACGGCGGCACCCTGGGGCTCGACCAAGGCGGCAGCCTCACCGTCATCGACGGCGGCCACCTCACCGTCACCGCCGGCGGCACCCTCAACGACGGTGGCATGGTGACCGTGACCGACGGCGGTGCTCTCGACCTCACGAACGGCGGCAGCCTCACCGTCACCGACGGCGGCGCCCTCGCCGACGGCGGCACGCTCACCGTGGACGGCGGCAGCAACCTGTTCGTCAACTCCAATGGCCTCATCACCGTCACCGATGGCGGCACCTTCACACTCAACCCCGGCGGCGCCGTATTCGATGGGGGCACCCTGACCGTCGACCCCGGCGGCGCCGTGATCGACGGCGGCACCCTCACCGTCACCGACGGCGGCACCTTGGTCGACGGCGGCACGCTGACCGTGACCGATGGTGGCACTCTGGTCGACAACGGAGCCTTCACCGTCACCGACGGCGGCACCGTCACCGTGAATGTCGGCGGCACTCTCGACGACGCCGGCACGCTCACCATCGACCAGGGCGGCACTCTTGCCGACAGCGGCACGCTGAACGTCTTCCCCGGCAGCACCCTCGACGACTACGGCACCCTCACCGTCGACCAGGGCGGCGTCGTCAACGACTTCGGCATTCTGAACGTCAACGGCGGCCTCGACATCAATACCGGCGGTTCTTTGACCGTCGACACCGGCGGCTCCCTCAACGACTTCGGCACCCTGACCAACAGCGGCACGCTCACTAACAGCGGGAGTCTGACCGTCGACGCGGGAGGCACGCTCACCAGTGACGGCACCTTCGACGACTTCGGCGCCCTCAGCAACAGCGGCACCCTCACCCTCGACCACGGCGGCACCCTGACCGTCTATCCCGGCGGCAGCCTGGACGACTACGGCATCCTCAACAACTACGGCACCCTCACCGTCAACAACGGCGTGGTCACCGACCCCGGGGTCCTCGCGGTTCACAACGGCGGCGTGCTCAACGACTACAGCCACCTGATCGTGAATCTCAACGGCACACTGAACATCGACAGCGGCGGCGCCCTGAATGAATCCGGAACCCTCACCATCTTCAATGGCGGCACCCTGAACGACGCCGGCGTCCTGACCGTCAACGACGGCGGCAGCCTGATCGACGTCGGCTCGCTCAATGTCACTCCCGGCGCGACCCTCGACGTCGACACGGGCGGCGCCCTGACCGTCAGCCCCGGCGGGACTTTGACCGACGGCGGCACCCTTGGCGTCGACGCCGGCGCCACCCTCAACGTCGATACCGGCGGCACCCTGACCGTCGGACCCAGCGGCCTCCTCGACGACAGCGGCAGCATGACGATCGACGTCGGCGCCACATTCTCCGACCAGGGCACCGTGGCCGTCGGCCCGGGTGGCACGCTGACCGACGCCGGCACCATCACCGTCGACGGCACGCTGACCGTCGGCGACGGCGGCAGCCTCGCGATCGACCCGACCGGGACGCTCACCGTCGATCCCAGCGGAGTTCTGCTCGACGGCGGCACCGTGACGATCGACCCCGGTGGCACCCTCGCCGTCGACGGCGGCCTGACCGTCACACCCGGCGGCATCGTCGCCGACGGTGGCACGCTGACCGTCGACTCCGGCGGTGTCGTCAGCGTCCTGGACCAGGGCACGATCACCATCAACACCGGTGGCACCCTGACCGTCGCTGACGGCGGCAACTTCGCGATCGACGGCATCGGCACCGTCACCGTCGACGGCGGCGGCACCTTCACGCTCTCCGACGGTGGCGCGCTGGCCGTGAGCGACGGGGGCATCTTCACGATCAGCCCCGACGGCACCGTGACCGTCGGCCTGAGCGGCGACGGTGCCACCGCCACCCTCCTCGTCGACAACGGTGGCACCCTCGTCGTCAACGGCTACCTCACCGTCAGCGCCGGCAGCTCCGTTCCCATCACTCAGGGCGGCATCTTCGTCATCGGCCCCGGCAACATCGTCACCGTCTTTCCCGGCGGCTCGGCGGGACCCACCGGCCTGTTCGGCCCCGCGACCGTCGCTCCCGGCGTGCTGCCACCGGCAGCGGTACCGGCTCCCGCGGCCCTGCCGGGCCTGCCCGCCTGGGCGGGAGCACCCGGCCTGGCGGGGACCTCGGGAATCCAGCCGCAGGTGGACGTCGACGCGCTCAGGGATGCGTTCAACGACAGCCTCGCCGCCTTCGACGATGCGCTGAGGGACTCGTTCGACTTCGTCGGCGACTGACGATTCGAGGTCAGCAACTGTTGGCTGCTAAACTTCCGGGCGACATCGGCGCGTGCTGCGGTTCGCGGCGGCCGTGCCTGGACATTGAACATTCGCGGACCTATTGATGGGGTTAATTCGTGGCGCTTACTGCCGAGCAGAAAAAAGAAATTCTGGGCCAATACGGCCTGCATGACACCGACACCGGATCGCCGGAGGCGCAGATCGCGCTGCTGACCAAGCGCATCGCCGATCTGACCGAGCACCTCAAGGTGCACAAGCACGACCACCACTCGCGGCGCGGCCTGCTGCTGCTGGTCGGTCGTCGGCGCCGGTTGATCAAGTACATCTCGCAAATCGACGTCGAGCGCTACCGCTCGCTGATCGACCGGCTGGGCCTGCGTCGCTGACGCAGGGCCCATCCACGCCATTCTGGTGGGCGACTTCGCCCATGTAGAGTGGGAGCGTTCTGGGCCGGTCTGGCCCGGGCAAATGGTGCGGTCCACGCAGATCCGTGTGTTCCGTTCCAGCGTGTCACGACGGGAACAGCCCAGTCTGTATCGGGCGGTCTTCGGTAGTGGCAGCCGGGCTCTCCGGATCTGGGGCAGGTCGGCCGCTTCGATCGATGGCCGTAGCCGTATTCAGACTCACGCTCTCCGGGTCGCGTATCGACGCGCGAAACAGCTGAATAACTCAGAGAGGCTGTACGGACACCTATGTCTGTAGCTCAAATTGATGAAGGCGTGTTCGAGTCGACCGCCACAATCGACAACGGGACCTTTGGTACCCGCACCATCCGATTCGAGACCGGCCGGCTGGCCCAGCAGGCCGCCGGTGCCGTCGTCGCCTACCTCGACGACGAGAACATGCTGCTGTCGGCGACCACCGCCAGCAAGTCGCCCAAGGAACACTTCGACTTCTTCCCGCTGACGGTCGACGTCGAGGAGCGGATGTACGCCGCGGGCCGCATCCCCGGCTCGTTCTTCCGTCGTGAGGGCCGTCCCTCCACCGACGCGATCCTGACCTGCCGGCTGATCGACCGCCCGCTGCGGCCGTCGTTCATTTCGGGGCTGCGCAACGAGATTCAGGTCGTCGTGACGATCCTGAGCCTGGACCCCAACGACCTGTACGACGTGCTGGCGATCAACGCCGCATCGGCGTCGACCCAGATCAGCGGGCTGCCGTTCTCCGGCCCCATCGGGGGCGTGCGGGTCGCGCTGATCGACGGCCAGTGGGTCGCGTTCCCGACCGTCGAGCAACTCGAGAACGCGGTGTTCGACATGGTGGTGGCCGGCCGCATAGTCGGCGAAGGCGACCAAAAAGACGTCGCGATCATGATGGTCGAGGCCGAGGCCACCGAGAAAGTCATCGAGCTCGTCGAGGGCGGCGCTCAGGCGCCGACGGAAACCGTTGTGGCAGAAGGCCTGGAGGCCGCCAAGCCGTTCATCGCCGCGCTGTGCACCGCTCAGCAGGAGCTGGCCGACGCGGCCGCCAAGCCCGTCGGCGAGTACCCGACGTTCCCGGACTACCAGGAAGACGTCTACTACGCGGTCGCCTCGGTGGCCACCGACGAGCTGGCCAAGGCGCTGACCATCGGCGGCAAAGCCGAGCGCGACGCGCGCACCGACGAGCTCAAGGGCGAGGTGCTCGAGCGGCTCGCCGAGACCTACGAGGGCCGCGAAAAAGAGGTCAGCGCCGCGTTCCGCTCGCTGACCAAGAAGCTGGTCCGCCAGCGCATCCTGACCGACCACTTCCGCATCGACGGCCGCGGCATCACCGACATCCGCGCGTTGTCGGCCGAGGTGGCCGTGATCCCGCGGGCGCACGGCAGCGCACTGTTCGAGCGCGGCGAGACCCAGATCATGGGTGTCACCACGCTGGACATGGTCAAGATGGCCCAGCAGATCGACTCGCTGGGGCCGGAGAAGTCCAAGCGCTACATGCACCACTACAACTTCCCGCCGTTCTCCACCGGTGAGACGGGCCGCGTCGGTTCGCCGAAGCGGCGCGAGATCGGGCACGGAGCGCTCGCCGAGCGGGCCCTGATTCCGGTGCTGCCCAGCGTCGAGGAATTCCCCTACGCGATCCGTCAGGTGTCGGAAGCGTTGGGCTCCAACGGTTCTACCTCGATGGGCTCGGTCTGCGCGTCCACCCTGGCGCTGCTGAACGCCGGAGTTCCGCTGAAGGCGCCGGTGGCCGGCATCGCGATGGGCCTGGTCTCCGACGACGTCGAGGTCGACGGCAAGACGGAGCGCCGTTTCGTCACCCTGACCGACATCCTGGGCGCCGAGGACGCATTCGGCGACATGGACTTCAAGTGCGCCGGCACCAAGGACTACGTCACCGCGCTGCAGCTGGACACCAAGCTCGACGGGATCCCGTCGCAGGTGCTGGCGGGTGCGCTGGCGCAGGCCAAGGACGCCCGGCTGACCATCCTCGAGGTGATGGCCGAGGCCATCGACGCGCCCGACGAGATGAGCCCGTACGCGCCGCGGGTGACCACCATCAAGGTGCCGGTCGACAAGATCGGTGAGGTCATCGGGCCCAAGGGCAAGGTCATCAACGCGATCACCGAGGAGACCGGCGCGCAGATCTCCATCGAGGACGACGGCACCGTGTTCGTCGGCGCCACCGACGGCCCCTCGGCGCAGGCCGCGATCGACCGGATCAACGCCATCGCCAACCCGCAGCTGCCCACGGTCGGCGAGCGGTTCCTTGGAACCGTCGTCAAGACAACGGATTTCGGTGCTTTCGTGTCGCTGCTGCCCGGCCGCGACGGTCTGGTGCACATCTCCAAGCTCGGTAAGGGCAAGCGCATCGCCAAGGTCGAGGACGTGGTGAACGTCGGCGACAAGCTGCGCGTGGAGATCGCCGACATCGACAAGCGGGGCAAGATCTCGCTGGTCCTGGTCGAAGAAGACGGCGCAGCACCTGCCGATGCCGAAGCTCCTCAGGAGACCGCGCCAGCCGATGCCGCGACGGCCAGCAGCTGACGAGACGGCCGGGGCACGCTCCGGCCGAGTGGGTGCCCTGCGACGGGGCAAGCTAGCCGCCGAGGCTGAAGCCGCGCCGCAGGCCACCTTGCGCCGCACCACCTTGCCGGGCGGGCTGCGGGTGGTCACCGAGTACCTGCCCGCTGTGCGGTCCGCGTCGGTCGGGGTCTGGGTCGGTGTCGGATCGCGCGACGAAGGAGCGACCGTCGCCGGTGCCGCGCACTTCCTCGAGCATCTGCTGTTCAAGTCGACGCCGACCCGTACCGCGGTCGACATCGCCCAGGCGATGGACGCCGTCGGCGGCGAGCTGAACGCGTTCACCGCGAAAGAGCACACCTGCTACTACGCGCACGTGCTCGACAGCGATCTCGAGCTGGCCGTCGATCTCGTCGCCGACGTGGTCCTCAACGGCCGCTGCGCCGCCGACGACGTCGAGCTCGAACGCGATGTCGTCCTCGAGGAGATCGCGATGCGCGACGACGACCCCGAGGACGCGCTGGGGGACATGTTCCTCTCGGCGCTCTTCGGCGATCATCCGGTCGGGCGCCCGGTGATCGGCACCGCGCAATCGGTGTCGGCGATGACCCGGTCGCAGCTGCACTCTTTCCACGTGCGGCGCTACACGCCGGAGCGGATGGTCGTCGCGGTGGCCGGCAACGTCGATCACGACGAGGTGGTCGGCTTGGTCCGCGAGCACTTCGGATCGCGTCTGGTGCGTGGGCGCCAGCCGATTTCGCCGCGCAAGGGCACCGGACGAGTCAACGGCCAACCCGGATTGTCGGTGGCCAAGCGGGACTCCGAGCAGACCCATGTGTTGCTGGGCGTGCGCACCCCCGGACGCACCTGGGAACATCGCTGGGCGTTGTCGGTGCTGCACACCGCGCTGGGTGGCGGACTGAGCTCGCGGCTGTTCCAAGAGGTTCGCGAGCTGCGCGGGCTGGCCTACTCGGTGTACTCCTCGATCGACATGTTCTCCGACAGCGGTGCGCTGTCGGTGTACGCGGCGTGCTTGCCCGAGCGCTTCGCCGACGTGATGCAGGTGACCAGCGAGGTGCTCGAATCGGTGGCCCGCGACGGCATCACCGAGGCGGAGTGCCGCATCGCCAAGGGTTCCATGCGTGGCGGGATGGTCCTTGGCCTGGAAGACTCCAGTTCTCGTATGAGCCGCATCGGTCGTAGCGAATTGAACTATGGCAAGCACCGCAGCATCGAGCACACGCTGCGGAAGATCGACGACGTCACCGTCGATCAGGTCAACGCGGTGGCCGGTCAGTTGCTGACCAAGCGCTACGGCGCCGCGGTGCTCGGGCCGTACGCTTCGAAACGATCACTGCCGCAACAACTTCGGGCGATGGTAAATTAGCTTAAATGTCCGCCTCCTCACTCGCGCCGTGCCGGCGCTCGCCGTCGGTGGACTAGCCGGATGGTACTGGGTTTTTGGGATATCGCGGTGCCGATCGTGGGCGCTCCGATGTCGGGCGGACCCGGCAGCCCGGCATTGGCGGCGGCGGTGTCCAACGCGGGTGGACTCGGTTTCGTCCCCGGCGGGTACGTGAGCGCGGATCAGTTTGCGCAAGACTTCGCCGCGGCGCGCGCCGCGACCACCGGCCCGCTCGGCGTGAACCTGCTTGTGCCGCAACCCAGTGTCGCCGACTGGGTTGCACTGGACTTCTACGCCGAAGCGCTCGAATCGATCGCCGAGCACTATCAGGTTTATGTGGGCCGGCCCGAATTCGGCCACGACGACGACTGGGCGGGCAAGCTCGAAGTCGTCGCCGACCTGCGTCCGGAGCTGGTGTCGTTCACCTACGGGGTGCCGTCGCCGGATGTGATCCGGCGGCTCGGAGCGCTGGGGCTGTTGGTGATGGTCACGGTGACATCGCTTTACGAGGCCGGGGTGGCTGTCGCCGCCGGTGCGGACAGCCTGGTGGTCCAGGGTCCCAATGCCGGGGGAAACCGCGCCACCTTCGCGCCCGACATGGATCCCGGCAGCGAAACGCTGCATCAGCTGATCGACCGCATTCACCGGGCGCATCGCGACGTCCCGATCATTGCGGCGGGTGGGCTGGGTACCGCCGAGGACGTCGCGGGTGTGCTGCGCAGGGGAGCGGTCGCCGCCCAGGTGGGAACCGCGCTGCTGCTCAGCGACGAAGCCGGCACCAACACCGGGCAACGCGTCGCGATGAAGAACCAACTCTTCTCCAAGACCATCGTCACCCGGGCGTTTTCCGGCCGGTATGCGCGCAGTCTGGAGAACGAATTCATTCGGCTGTTCGACAACGTGGCGCCACTGGGTTATCCCGAGGTCAACCAGATGACGCTGCCGATCCGGGAAGCCGCGGCCGAGCGGGAAGATCCGCAGGGCATGAACCTCTGGGCGGGAACGTCGTTCCGCAAGGCACAGCCGGGTCCGGTGGCCGATATCGTCGCGAGTCTGACACCCAACGACTAGTGCCACGACTCACCCGCCGGCGGATCTTGCTCGCCGCCATGACATTCCCGGCGCTGGCCGCCTGCGCCACCGCGCACGCCGACCCTACCCAGGTCGACGACCGGCTGGCCGAACTGGAGCGTCAATACAACGCGTACATCGGGCTTTTCGCGACGGATCTCGGGTCGGGACGCACCTTGGCGCATCGCGACGACGACCCGTTCGCGATGTGCTCGACGTTCAAGGCCTACGCCGCGGCGCGGGTGCTGCAGAAGACGCAGCACGGCGAATTGGATTTGCAGCAATCGGTTTTCATCGATCCGGCCGCGCTGCTGCCCAACTCCCCGGTAACCGCTCCGCACGCCGGTAACACCATGCCGCTCGCGCAGCTGTGCGCGGCCGCATTGCAGCACAGCGACAATGCCGCCGCCAATCTGCTGCTGGCTCAGATCGGCGGACCGCCGGGGATCACCGACTTCGCCCGCTCCATCGGCGACGAGCGCACCCGGCTCGACCGGTGGGAGATCGAATTGAACACCGCGATCCCCGGCGACCCGCGCGATACCAGCACCCCGCGGGCACTGGGCACCGGCATTCAAAATCTGCTCACCGGAACGGTTCTCGGCGAGGCTCAGCGCAGCCAGCTGGAACGGTGGATGCGCGACAATGTGACCTCGAGCATGCGGGCGGGCTTGCCACCGGGATGGACCACCGCCGACAAGACCGGCAACGGGGATTACGGCAGCACCAACGACGTCGGCATGGTCTACGGGCCGAACGGGCAACGGGTGTTGCTATCGGTGATGACGCGCTCGCAGGCGGCTGATCGGGACGCCGATGCGCTGCGGCCGCTGATCGCCGAGGTGACGAAATCGGCGCTCGGCTGGCTGACCGGGCCGGGCTGAGCGTCAGGCCAACACGCCGGCCGGCTCGGTGAACGGCAAGTCCAGGTCGGCGGCCACCCGTTCGCACAGCAGCGCGCCCTGGTGTGTCGAGAGGCCTTTTGCCAGAGCGGGATCCGACCGGCAGGCGTCTTGCCAGCCTTGGTCGGCGAGGCGCAGCACGTACGGCATGGTCGCGTTGGTCAGCGCGTAGGTCGAGGTCTTCGGGACCGCGCTGGGCATGTTGGCCACGCAGTAGAACAGCGCGTCGTGCACCGCGAACGTCGGGTCGTCGTGCGTGGTGGGCCGCGAATCCTCGAAGCAGCCGCCCTGGTCGATCGAGATATCCACCAGCACCGCGCCCGGTTTCATCTGTGCGACAAGCGAATTCGTGATCAGTTTCGGCGCCTTGGCGCCGGGCACCAAGACGGCGCCGATCACCAGGTCGGCGCGTTTGACGGCACCTTCCAGTTCGTAGACCGACGAGTGGCGAGTCTGGATGCGGCCGGTGAACTCGGCGTCGAGCAGCCGCAGCTTGTCGATGTTGAGGTCCAGCACCATCACGCTGGCCCCCATGCCGCTGGCCATCCGGGCCGCGTTGTAACCGGCGGTCCCGGCGCCGATGACCACGACGTCGGCCGGTTTGACGCCCGGCACCCCGCCCATCAGCACGCCGCGGCCACCCTGGGTCCGCATCAGGTGATACGCGCCGACCTGAGCGGACAGCCGGCCGGCGACTTCACTCATCGGGGCCAGCAGCGGCAGCGCGCCGTCGGAGGTCTGCACGGTTTCGTAGGCGATCGACGTCGTGCCGGAGGTCAACAGCGCACCGGCGCAGGCACGCGACGCGGCCAGGTGCAGATAGGTGAACAGAACCTGCCCGGAGTGCAACAGGGAATACTCGGCGGGCATCGGTTCCTTGACCTTGAGCAGCAGGTCGGCATCGGCCCAGACCTGGTCGGCGGAGCTGAGCAGCTGCGCGCCCGCCGCCTTGAACTCCATGTCGGTGATCGCCGACCCTTCTCCGGCGCCCGCCTGGACGAGCACCTCGTGGCCTCGGCGCGTCAGTTCTGCGACGCCTGCCGGTGTGATGGCCACCCTGAATTCGTTGTTTTTGGTCTCGGTGGGAATGCCGACTCGCATGCCTCGATTGTGAAGAAATTTCGACCGAACGGCAAACAGGCTGATGTTAATTTCATAACATCGGCTTATGACCGACAAGTCAACGGATATCGCGGGCGAACTGGCGGGTGTGCCGAAGGATGTTCGGCCCGCGGACCTCGACGCCGTGGACCGCAGAATCTTGAGCCTGCTGCACGCCGACGCGCGGATGACCAACAATGCGCTCGCCGAGGCGGTCGGGATCGCGGCGTCGACATGTCACGGGCGGGTGCGGCGGCTGATGGACCTCGGCGTGATCCGGGGCTTCTACACCGACATCAATCCGGTCGCGGCGGGGATGCCGTTGCAGGCGATGATCTCGGTGACCCTGCAGTCCAACGCGCGCGGCAATATTCGCAGCTTCATCCACCAGATCCGCGGCCGGCGACAGGTGATGGACGTCTACTTCCTCGCCGGCGCAGACGATTTCATCCTGCACGTCGCCGCCCGCGACACCGAGGACCTGCGTTCCTTCGTGGTGGAGAACCTCAACGCCGACGCCGACGTCGCCGGGACGCAGACCTCATTGATCTTCGAACATCTCCGTGGAGCGGCCCCGATCTAGCCTCTCGGGTCTAGGCTCTCGGGAAGAACCCGGTACCGGCGGTTTCGCATATTCGCGTCGCGAACTTATACTTGCCATGCCCGAAGTTCACCAAGACGACCGTTGGCCGGGGTAAATGCCCAGGTAGGGGGCCATATGTTCACCGTCGATGACCAGGCCGCGGGTCCGCACGACGCGTCGCTGGACCATGAGCGTCTCGTGCTCGAGGCGCGTGATGTGGCATTCGACTGGGCGACGCTGCCGGTGCACTATGTGCCCGGCGAGCCGTTCACCACACACATGCTCAATGTCTTGCACCTGCTGCTGCCTGCGGGCGAGGAGTTCTTCGTCGAGGTATTCAAGTGCGCGCTGCCGCTGATCCGCGACGATCAATTGCGCCTCGACGTGCAGGGCTTCATCGGCCAGGAGGCGGTGCATTCTCAGGCGCACTCGGGTGTGCTGGCCCGGTTCGACGCGCGGAGCATCGACGTGACGCCCTACACCGGCCAGGTCAGGTGGATGTTCGAGAAGGTGCTGGGGTCGCGGCCGGGGTGGAGCAAGCGGCGCCAGGACAGCTGGCTACTGGAGCAGGTTTCATTCGTCTCCGCGATCGAGCACTACACCGCGATCTTGGGCGAATGGATTCTGAACACTCCGGCGCACGACGCGATCGGCACCGACCCGGTGATGCTGGACATGCTCCGCTGGCACGGCGCCGAGGAAGTCGAGCACAAGGCGGTCGCCTTCGACACCATGAAGCATCTGCGGGCCGGGTATTGGCGGCAGGTACGCGCGCAGCTGGTGGTCTCGCCGGCGATGCTGCTGCTGTGGATTCGCGGCGTGCGGTACCTGTACTCGGTGGACCCACTGCTGGCGCCGGGCACCAAGCCGCGCTGGCGCGACTACGTCAAAGCGGCCCGGCGGGGTTTGCTACCCGGCCCGCTACGATTCCTGCGTGGTATCGCCGATTACTACCGGCCGGGCTTCCATCCCTCGCAATTGGGCGGGCTTGGACAAGCAGTCGACTATCTGGCCGTCTCTCCCGCAGCGAGGGCGTCGCACTAATCCATGACGATCAACTTCGGATTCACGGCATCCAACGGTGTGGCCCTGGCCGTCCACCGCTACACCGAAATCGACCCGGCGCGCCCGACCATCCTCGCCATTCACGGCTGGCCCGATAACCACCACGTCTGGGATCCGGTCGCCGAGGAGTTCGCGCAAAAATACTCCGGCCGGTACAACTTCGTCGCCTACGACGTCCGCGGTGCCGGCGAATCATCGCGTCCGGCAAAGCAATCCGGGTATGCCTTCGAACATCTGGTGTCCGATCTCGGCGCGGTGATCGACAGCCTGGAGGTCGAGCAGGTCCATCTGCTCGCCCACGACTGGGGCTCGATTCAGGCCTGGGCGGCCATCACCGACGAATCGGTGATGGACAAGATCGCCTCGTTCACCTCGATCTCGGGCCCGCACCTCGAGTACGCGGGCAGGTTCTTGCGCTCGGCGCGCAACCCGCGGTCGCTGGCCCAGGTCGCGGGGCAGCTGATGGCGTCGACCTACATCGGCTTCTTTCTGTGCCCGGGCGTGCCCGAAGCGGCGTTCCACTCCGGAATCGGCGTGAAAGTCGTTGAGGCCGTTGAACGCATCGGCCGGTCGAGCACGCGTAGCCAACGCCGCGCGACGCCGCGGTCGGTCGCCGACTATGTCAACGGGCTGAACCTGTACCGGGCCAACATGCCGTCGCCGATGCTGTTGCCGGGACGCGAGCTGCCGAAGACCAACGTCGCGGTCCAGGTGCTGGTGCCGCGGATGGACCTGTTCGTGACTCCCGCACTGCAGCGCTTCACCGGCGCGATTCCCGCTGGGGGCAGGGTGGTTTCGATCGAGGGCGGACACTGGGTGGTGACGTCGCGCCCCGATGTGGTGGCCCGGCTGACCAGCGAGTGGATCGATCGCAGCGTCGGTGGCACGGTCGCCGCGACCGAGATACACGCCGGTCCGCACGAGATCCCCGGCAAGCTCGCGTTGATCACCGGCGCGGGTGCCGGCATCGGCCGGGCCACGGCCGTGGAACTGGCTCGTCACGGTGCTCGCAAGGTGATCATCGTGGATCGAGACCTGGACGCGGCCAACGAAACCGCGGATGCCGTTCGCGCCGCGTGTGCCGAGGCGGCGGTGTACCAAGCCGACGTCAGCGACGAAGCGGCGATGAACGCCCTTGCCGCGCAGGTCCTTAACGACCACGGCGTGGTCGACATCCTGGTGAACAACGCCGGCATCGGGATGGCGGGCCGGTTCCTGGAGACCAGCCCGGGCAACTGGGAGAACATCATCGGGGTCAACCTGCGCGGAGTCATCTCCGGCAGCAGGGCTTTCGGCGCGCAGATGGTCGAGCGGGGCGAGGGCGGAACGATCATCAACGTGGCGTCCGCGTCGGCTTACCTGCCCTCGAAATCCATGGTCGCCTACAGCACCACGAAGGCGGCGGTGCTGGGGTTCAGCGAATCGCTGCGAGCCGATTTCGCCGACGAGGGCATCACCGTCACCGCGGTATGCCCCGGATTCGTCAACACCGATATCGCGAAAAGCACGGTTTATGCGGGGATGTCGGACGACGACCAGGAGCGCGCCCGGGACAAGGCCGACGTGGCCTACCGGCGCCGCAACTACACCCCGGAGGCCGTCGCCGAGGCGATCGTCAAGGCCGTCAAGACCGGCCCGGCGGTGTTACCGATCGCCGCCGAGTCGAGGATCGGCTACGCGATGCGGCGGATCAGCCCGGGGGCGATTCGGCTGCTCGCGCGGTTGGACATTCGGCCGACGTAAGCAGGGTGGGGGGATTTGCCTGTGCGCGAAAGTATCTGGACCAGTAGGCCCGCCGACCTCTACGGCCGGCGCGACCGCGACCGCCTCGGCACGGTGTTGTGGGGGATCCGGATGTTGTTCGACGGATTCAGCTCGGTCTCGCGGTGGGAGCCCTCGCGGATCAAGCCGGTGCGGCGCACCCAATCCGCCGTCGTCACGAAGCGCGAACTCGTCGCGCCCGATGTGGTCGCGTTGACGCTGGCCGACCCGGACGGCGGGTTGCTCCCGTCCTGGACGCCCGGTGGGCACATCGACGTCGTGCTGCCCTCGGGGCGGCGACGCCAGTACTCGCTGTGCGGTCCGCCCGGGCGGCGCACCGACTACCGCATCGCCGTGCGCCGGATCGCCGACGGTGGGGGCGGTTCGATCGAAATGCACGACGCGTTTTCCGTGGGCGACACGCTGGTGTTCGAGGGCCCGCGCAACGCCTTTTATCTCGGCACGGCCGAGCGTGACGTGTTGTTCGTGATCGGCGGCATCGGGGTGACGCCGATCCTGCCGATGATCCGGGTGGCCCAGCAGCGCGGAATCAATTGGCGTGCAGTCCATGCCGGGCGCAGCCGGGAGTACATGCCGCTGCTGGACGAAGTGGTGGCGGTGGCGCCGGACCGGGTGAGCGTCTGGGCCGACGACGAACACGGCCGCTGTGCTGCCGTCGACGACTTACTTGACGGTGCCGGGCCGACGACGGCCGTCTACGTGTGCGGCCCGGGCGCGATGCTGGAGGCGGTCCGGTCGGCCCGCAACGAACACTCCGACGCGCCACTGCATTACGAGCGATTCAGCCCACCGCCGGTCGTCGACGGAGTTCCCTTCGAACTCGAGCTGGCGCGGTCGCAGCGACTGCTGCGTGTTCCGGCCAACCGGTCGGCGCTGGATGTGATGCGCGACCTCGATCCGACCACCCCCTACTCATGTCAGCAGGGTTTCTGCGGGACGTGCAAGGTCAAAGTGCTTGCCGGACAGGTCGATCACCGCGGGCGCACGGTCGTGGGCGACGGCGAGATGCTGGTCTGCGTGTCGCGGGCCAAGGCCGACCGGCTGGTCATCGACGCCTGAGGGCCTCAGCCTTCCGGTGTCGATCGATGACGTCGATAGCCCACGTGGCGCACCGTTACGCCGGGCAGCGGCGCCCAGACGAGCGTACGATCTTCAAGTTGAAAGTCGTTGTCTTCGTAGAATTTTCGAGCAGGCTCATTCTTCTCCGCGCACCACAGCACCACATCGCCCGACGGATTGGCCCGCACGGCCTTGTTGAGCAGTAGCACACCGACTCCGAGCCCCTTGGCATCGTCTGAGGTGTAGAGGGCATCGATCTGCACGTCGTCGGTGTTGGCGGTCTCGGGTCCGAAGACCGTCATCCCGAGAAGTTTGCCGCGGGCTTCGGCCACCCACATGCCCCACCCCGGCTGATTCAGCGCTTCGGGGTACTTCACCGTTGACCACAGTTTCGGTGTCGCGATCACGTCGAGCAGGTAATCTTCCAGGATTCCGGCGAAGGACCGCCGCCACACCGGATAGTGCATCGCCGCGACCTTCTCGAAATCGCTTGGTCCGGCCCTACGGATCTTGACGTCCTTCGATTTCACAGGGCCACCTTAAGGTCAGTCGGCCCGCGAATGCTCGAGATAGGCGACCAGGGCATTGGTCAGACCCCGCCGGGCCATGTCCAGGTCGGCGTACGACCCAAGCTGACGCTCCGACACCAGCCCACGCATCGCACCCGGGATCAGCGCGGCCACCTCGCGGACCCGGTCCGGGTCGACGTCGAGCCCGGCGAAGGCGTGCTGGCAGGTTTCCAGCCAGCTCTTGCCCCAGGAGAACAACTCCGCGGCGGTGCGCGGGTAGTGGCGCTCCAGCTCGTCGGGGTCGCGGGGGAGGGCCGCGCGCAGATTCTCGATCGCGCGCGAATCCGGCGACGCCAGACCGCGGTACAGGGTTTCGACGATGGCGCTGACGCGCTCACGCAACGGCGCGTTCGGCTCGATCGGCGTCGCCAGTGAGGAGAACGTTGCCGCGCGCCGCTCAGCGGTGCGGTGCAGCACCGCCGCCCAGAAACCGTCGGTGTCGCCGAACTGATACTGGACCGCGCCCCAGGTGGCGCCGATGTCCTTGGCGATGCGATTGGCCGACACCGAACCCGGCTCGCCCGAGCCCAGCGACCGCAGCGCGGCCTCGAGCATGTTCTCGCGCGTCGCGCTGCCACGCCGGTTCGGTCGCCGGCCCACGACTCCGGCCTCCGAAACGTGCCTGGTAGCCCGCTGCGCCATCGGCCGATCCTAATCGATTGCTTGCATACGGCGGCCGAGCAGGTAACTTTTTCATAGAAGGTACTCTGATTATTGACCGGCGCCGCTATCATTCGTTGCGAGGAGGACAGCTCTGATGGCCAAGCCGCCGTTGTCGATGAAACCGACCGGATGGTTCCAGGTCGCCTGGTCCGAGGAGATCAGCGTCGGGGACGTCCACAAGATGAAGTACTTCGATCAGGAGATGGTGGCGTGGCGGGCCGAGTCCGGCCAGCTCACCGTCATGAACGCCTATTGCGAACACCTGGGCGCGCATCTCGGCTATGGCGGCAAGGTCGTCGGCGAAGTGTTGCAATGCCCGTTCCACGGCTGGCAGTGGAGCAATGAGGGTCGCAACGTGTGCATTCCGTATCAGGACCGCCCCAATCGGGGCCGCCGGGTGCGCACCTATCCCGTGGTGGAGCGCAACGA
Source organism: Unio delphinus (assembly GCA_029339505.1). NCBI lineage: Eukaryota > Metazoa > Mollusca > Bivalvia > Unionida > Unionidae > Unio > Unio delphinus. Next base: position 123,685 of record JAQISU010000715.1, on the reverse strand, counting down.
GTCCGTCTACATCTGGCACGACGAGCAGCGTCGCGAGCCGTTCTTCGACGCCCCGGATGTGTTCGCCGCGTTCGGCGATGGCAGCGGTGCCGACGGCTACTACCCGCAGCAGCGGTTGTACCGCGCCGGCCTGGAACTGCATCCGCAGTACGTGCTGGAGAACGGGGTGGACTTCGCGCACTTCAAGTACGTGCACAACACGCCCATCGTGCCGGTCTTCACCCGACACGACTTCGGGGAGCCGGTGTCTTTCGTGGATTTCACGATCACGTTCGAGGGCGACGACGGTCAGCGGATCGAGGACGTCAACAGCGGTGTCGAGGCGATCAACGGCGGACTGGGAATCGCGGTGACCAAGAGCTGGGGCATGATCGACAACCGCACCATCTCGGCGATCACCCCGGTCGACGAGTCCACTTCCGATATCCGGTTCATGGTGTACATCGGCCGCACGCCGCACAAGGATCCGGTCCGCGCCGAGACTAAGGCCCAGGAGTTCGGTCGAGAAGTCATCCGGCAGTTCGAGCAGGACGTCGAAATCTGGCAGCACCAGCGGTATTCGGATCCGCCGGCGCTGGCCACCGACGAGTACGAAGGGTTCACGGCAATTCGCAAGTGGGCCAAGCAGTTCTATCCGGACGGCATCGGTGGCAGCGCCGCCGAAGTGTACGCAGCATCCCAGAAAGGCTGAGCGCAATGAATGCACCCGCTGGACCGATCCGCGTCTTCCAGGTCGGAAGTGGAAACGTCGGCTCGGAGATGATCAGGCGGATCGCGACCCAGCCGGATCTGGAACTCATTGGTGTGCATGCTTATTCGCCGGAGAAGGTCGGCAAGGACACGGGCGAGTTCGCCGGCGTGGGGTCCAACGGAGTGAAGTTCACCGGGTCCGTCGAGGAGATCATCGCCGCGAAGCCGGATGTGCTGACCTTTCATGGCGTGTTTCCCGACGAGGACCTCTACGTCAAGATGCTTGAGGCGGGCATCGATATCGTCACCACCGCGGACTGGATCACCGGGTGGCACCGCGACACCAACCACCCGCACCCGTCCGGCAAACCCGTGACCCAGCTGCTGGCCGAGGCGTGCGAAAAGGGCGGTGCGACGTTCTACGGCACCGGGATGAACCCGGGGCTCAACCAGATCCTCGGCGTGGTGTGCTCGGCCGACGTCGCCGACATCGAAAACGTCACCACGATCGAGTCCGTCGACGTGTCGTGTCACCACTCCAAGGACACCTGGATCGAGGTGGGTTACGGCCTGCCCGTGGATGATCCGTCGATCCCGGCCAAGCTGGAGAAGTACACCCGCGTGTTCGCCGACAGCGTGCTGTTGATGGCCGACTGCTTCGACGTCGAACTCGACGAGGTCAAGTTCAGCTACGAGTTGGGTGCCTGCACCAAGGACGTCGACCTGGGTTGGTACATCCTGCCCAAGGGTTCGCTGGGCGGCAACTACATCAAGTACCAGGGCATGGTCGACGGGGTGCCCCGGGTCGAGACGCATCTGGAATGGCAGATGACCCCGCACACCGATCCGCACTGGGATATCAAGGGCTGCTACATCACTCAGATCAAGGGCGATCCGTGCGTCTACAACAAGCACATGATCTTCCCCAAACCCGGCGTCGACCTGTCCAACCCGGACAACTTCGCCTCCATCGGCATGACCGTGACCGGCATGCCGGCCCTCGCCTCGATCAGGTCGGTGGTGGCGGCGCCCCCGGGACTCATCACCAGCGCGGACCTTCCGCTGCGCGGGTTCGCCGGGCGGTTCAAGCTCTAGCGTCCGCACGCTTCGTCGTCGCCTAGGAGCCGCTCCGGGTGGTGGTAGTCGTTGGTGCGCGCGCCGAGGTCGAACTCCGGCGGCGGGATCCACTCGGTGCGCCCGTTCGCTAATTTCCTTGTTCGCCAACCTGTTCCGGCCAGCTTGTGGTGCGGTCTGCAGGCGAACGTGAGGTTGTCGACATCGGTCTCGCCGCCGGTGGCCCACTCGTCGATGTGGTGGACTTCGCACCAATAGCCCGGCGCGTCGCAGCCCGGATGAGTGCACCCGCGGTCCCGCGCATACAGGACCACCCGTTGATCCGGTGTGGCAACTCGGCGAGAGCGGCCGAGATACAGTGGCCGACTTTGATGTTCGTCGAATACGGCGAGGTAGTGATACGCGTGGCTTGCCATTCGGATCACATCCCGCATCGGCAGCAGCGTTCCGCTGCCCGTCACCGCCCGGCCCGCGCCCGTCGTCAGCTCCTGCAGCGTCGTCGACACGATGACGCTGACCGGTAACCCGTTGTGCTGACCGAGCTTCGGGTCGCCCAACTGGCCGCGAACCAGCGCGTTGACCGCGTCGTGCTGACGCTGACCCGGCGTTCGCGCATCATGGCTAACCAAATCTTCGACGGGTCCGTCAGTGGTGCAGGGGTATTCATCCTCCGGGTTGCAGAAGCCGGGCGCGGCGAATCGCGCGAACCACGCGTCAAGATTGGCGCGCAATTCCGGCGAGGCGATGAGCTTTCCGATGCTCATCCCGTCGCTGCGCTGACCGCACCAAGCGAAGCCGCGCTGGCGCGCGCGGTCCGAGTCGGAGAACTTCCCGTCGGGGTTGATGTGCAGCGCAATTCGACGTGCGGCCCGTTCCAGCTGATCGGGACGCAGTCTGGTGGCTTGCTCGGCAAGAAAACGCTCGGCGTCCTCGACGGCATCGACGGGTGTCGCGTCAGGGAGGTCGTGAACGAAGGCCTGAATCACGCGCAGGTGCTGCGCGTCGAGCGCGCCCTCGCGCCAAACCGTGGCGGTGGCCGGCAGCTCCGGGGGCAACTCCTGGCCGGTGAGAGTCAGACGCGCAGAGAGTTGTTGGGCGTCCCGAACGCGGCGGCGGGCTTCGGCGTAACTAATGCGCAGCCGATCGGCAATGACCTGGTAGATCGGGCCACCCACGGCGGCCGGCTCCTCCTTGACCAAGCTCGCAATGACGTCGTGGCTCGACGCGACTTGCCGACGGCGCGACGCTTCCATCCGTTCGAGCACCCGCAACCTGACGATGGGGCTCAGCGCATCGAAGTTCAGGCCGCGGATCGCGGCGTCGCCAGAGTCCAGCGCGTCCAGTGCGGCCGACACCTCCGGCGGAACTTCAATCGAATGCATGTTCGAATCGTATGCCCCGAAATCGCCCATAGCCACGGCAAAAGCGCCGCTTGTGGACAAACACCCAACTGTGGACAAACCCCGCAAGACCGCCCGTCTAGGGTGAAGGCCATGCGGGTAGGAGTGCTGGGAGCCAAGGGCAAGGTCGGGGCGGCGATGGTGGCCGGTGTGCAGGCCGCCGAGGATCTGACCTTGTCCGCCGAGGTCGACGCCGGCGATCCGATGACCCTGCTGACCGACGGCGGCACCGAGGTCGTCATCGACTTCACCCACCCCGATGTGGTGATGGGCAACCTGGAGTTCTTGATCGGCAACGGAATTCACGCCGTGGTCGGTACCACCGGCTTCACCGCGGAGCGGCTGCAGCAGGTCGAGACCTGGCTCGCCGACAGCCCGAAAACCTCCGTGCTGATCGCGCCGAACTTCGCGATCGGCGCCGTGCTGTCCATGCATTTCGCGAAGCAGGCCGCGCCCTTCTTCGACTCCGCCGAGGTCGTCGAGCTGCACCACCCGCACAAGGCCGACGCCCCGTCGGGCACCGCGACCCGTACCGCGAAGCTGATCGCCGAATCGCGAAAAGGCTTGCCGCCCAACCCCCGATGCCACCAGCACCGGCCTGCCCGGTGCGCGCGGTGCCGATGTCGACGGAATCCCGGTGCACTCGGTGCGGCTGGCCGGGCTGGTCGCCCATCAGGAGGTGCTGTTCGGCACCGAGGGGGAGACGCTGACGATCCGCCACGACAGCCTGGACCGCACGTCGTTCGTGCCCGGCGTGCTGCTGGCGGTACGCCGAGTCCGGGAACGCCCTGGGCTGACGGTGGGGCTGGAGCCCCTGCTCAACCTGCAATGAGCAGGTCGCTGCGCACGCAATTGCTGATCGCGTTCCTGTGCGCGGCGATGTTGCTGTACTTCGTGCTGCTCGGGCGGTTGGCCGTCGCGATGATCGCCTCGGGCCGCGCGGCTGCCGTCGGTCTCGGGTTGGCGGTGTTGATCATGCCGGTGATCGGGCTGTGGGCGATGATCACCACGCTGCGGGCCGGATTCGCACACCAGAAGCTGGCCCGCCTGATCGCCGAGGACGGAATGGAACTCGATGCCAGCACGCTGCCGCGGCGGCCGTCGGGTCGCATCCAGCGCGACGCGGCCGACGAACTGTTCGCCACCGTGCGCACCGAGGTGGAGGCACACCCCGACGACTGGCGGCATTGGTACCGCCTGGCCCGGGCTTACGACTATGCGGGGGATCGCCGTCGTGCCCGCGAAGCCATGAAGACGGCGGTCCAGCTGGAGGGGCGGCCGTGAGCAAGACGCTGCTGATCGTGCACCACACGCCGTCGCCGCACTGCCAGGAGATGTTCGAGGCGGTGGTGGCCGGCGCGACCGACCCCGAGATTGAGGGCGTGGAGGTCATGAGGCGAGCGGCGCTGACTGTCTCGCCGGTCGAGATGCTGGAGGCCGACGGCTATCTGCTCGGCACGCCGGCCAACCTGGGCTACATCAGCGGTGCGCTCAAGCATGCATTCGACTGTGCCTATTACCAATTGCTCGATTCGACGCGGGGGCGGCCGTTCGGCTTGTACCTGCACGGCAACGAGGGCACCGAGGGCGCGCAGCGCGCGGTCGACGGGATCACGACAGGTCTGGGGTGGGTGAAAACCGCTGACACGGTGGTGGTTTCGGGCAAGCCCAGCAAGGACGACGTCGAGGCATGCTGGAACCTCGGAGCGACCGTCGCTGCTCAATTGATGGAGTGAAAACTGTTCAGGACGAACCTGTTTCACTGCCTAGCCGAAACAGTGATTTCCGCGCGACCTGCGGCCTTGCCGTGGGGTCGACGCGATCCATCACGCGCGGAGGGCGGGGACGGGGATGTGCTGATTCCGCCCGGCGGACGACGGCCGGGAGGGCACGCGGGGTGGGGATGCGCAAGGATCGGCAGTCGAGCCGATCGCCGGTCGAGTCGCGAGCCCAGCAGAAGCCGGCGACTTGGGCCACGGAATGGCTGCTGGGCTCGCGATAGACCGGCGATCGGCTCGATGCCGATCTTGGCATCCCGGTGCTCCCGGCGTCGTCGCCGGGCGGAATCAGCACATCCGTCCCGCGGCGGGAATCGGCTTTGGAGGGACCCGCGGTCGGTGCCCGTGGCGACGCCGGCATTGCGCCCGACGCCTCCTCGAGGTACTGCCGCCACGCTTGAAGATAGCTGAGCAGTTGCTGGCTGTAGTCGGCCGGCGCGGGGGGCGTCGGCGTCACCGCAGCGGTCGGCGGAGCGAACGGCATGGGCGGCCCTCCGGCCGGTGGGGTGAATGGCCCTCCCGCCGGTGGGGTGGGCACGACGGGCGGCGCGAACGGTGCCGCGGGGCGGCGCGAACGCACCTCCGGCAGGAGTGGTCGGGAGTGCCGACCCGGCCGCCATGGCCGTCCACTGCTCGAGAAGCTGTCGCCAACTCTGGAGATTCGCTAGCAACTGCGGATTGTAATCCATTGCGGGCATGGACATTTGCTGACCTCCAGCGACTGCGGGGTTGGGGAACGGGGGAACGCCGACCGGGAATGGGGTGTCCAACGGATGCGGCAGCGACTGCTGGCAGAATTTCGAGTCGAGGATGCGCAGCGGACGAGTCTCGGCCGGCTCGCGGTTTTCCAGGTCGAACACGTAGCAGTAGTCCCCGGCCGGTGTCGGCATCCGAATCGGACTCGACAGACTCTGATCGAGGAAGCCGTAGGGGAACTCCCAACTGAGCGGAGTGGTCTTGTCTCGGCGATCGAGACCGCCCGAGCCGGCCCAAATATAGTGGTCGAGAATGGCATTGACGGCATGACGTCCCGACTCGCACGCAGCCTCCATCGACGTCAACCGAGTGAACGTCTTGTTCCACGTCCCCGCGAAGACCACCGAATTGTGGTGCACCTGGTAGCCGCCATGGCGGGCCTGCCAGACGTTCCACTGCTCGACATCTTCGAGCCATCCATTCTCGTCGGGCGTACTCGTCCAGGACGTTCCGTGCGGATTCCACGGGTCGCTGCCGGGCCGATTTTCCCAATCTCCCACAATGGGAACGAGATACGGCGTCTCGTTACGAACCACCCGGCCATGGCCCTGACCGGGTCCGCCGGCCATCGTCAGGCCGCGATCGAGCGCGTACCACGCGGGCCACGGCATCACTTCGTTCGCAACGGATTCGGCACTGCTGGTGAGTGCGGAAACGATCTGGCGCCACACCTCCGCGGCGATTTCGTCGGCGGTGCAGTCGCGGGCCGCCTTGCCCCGGCCGAACTCATCGACCAAGTGGTTGGAGGGGGTGTTGAAGTCCCCGATGTCGACCGAGAGCACCGAGACGTGGCCGTCGCGGTCCAAAATCGGCCGCTTCTCCCACAATCCGGTCTGGTTGATCGACGACAGCCCCCACTCGGTGCCGACGTACAACATGTGCCCGCGGACCAATTGAAATTCCGTGTCGAAGTAATACTGGATGCCGCACAGCGTTTGGAACCGGTCCCACGGCAGCCGTCCCAGCTCATCCATCGAGTAGGGATCGCGCCGTTGCTCAGACCGCGTGGCGCCGGGCTGCAGGGGACCGTCGGGTGGGGGAGGGATCGTCGTGAAACCGTCCAGTTTGGCCACGGTGCCGCCGGTGCCTGCCGCGCGTAGCGCGGTGGTGATGGATTCGGCCACCGGGGCGTCGACGGCAACGACCGTGTAGTCCGGCGTCTCTCGCGTCCCGTCGGCCAACGTGATCGGCACCCGGGGTCGCAGATGGGGCGGCTGCGCAGGGTCGGAGGTAGGGGGGTCGAGGCGAGTCACCGCATTGCGGACGAAGCGGACGCCGAGTGCGACGAGGTGGCGGTACCAGTGGTCGAACCATGCCTCGGTGGTAGGACCGTTGAGCACCCCGTCGGCCTTGTTATCGCGGCGTTCCATGCTCAGGTACAGCTGGAGGTTGGTGCTGATGTTGGTGCGCGCGTCGCCCCAGCGCGAGTCGAGAGCGACCAGGACCCTTGGCATTTGGCGCAACAGCACATCGCAGTGCGGCGTGTAGGAGAACTGGTTGGTTCCGGTGTTGCGATCGTGTCCGACGAAGAAGTCGTAGGCGGACAAGTTCTGCAGTTCCAGCGTGCGACGCAGGGGACTGGTGACGAGGTAGCGCTGCATCCTGCTCTGGAAGGTCGCGATGTCGCTGGGCGCGAAGCCCAATGTCTGGATTTGGCCGAAGATTCCGAGAAACTCGGCGGGGCTGCGCGGGAGCTCGCGGGGAAAGACAAGGGACGGCTCGCCATCCGCCGTGGCGCCCTGGGTGATTACTCGCCGGACGTTGTCATAAATGGTGCGCGAGGTCGGTGTCCACCCGGTCGATTGCACACGCTGGTAGACGGGGATGCGCTGGAACAGGTCCCAAATGTGCAGGTAGTAAGCGGGGAAGAAGCGAAAGCCGTGTTCGCCCGCGACGGCTCGCTCGGGCGGACGGGGCTGGCCGCGCCGGCCCGGGAAGGGACGCAGCTCGGCCGGGCTGCCGTCGTGGGTGCCCACCGTCGAATACTGCGAGGCGGCGAGCCCGCCGAGCTTGACGGGCGGATACGTCCCCGCCGGCTCGCCCTTCAGCCCGTTGCGTTCGTCCTCTCGTGCCTCGTACACCGTGACGACGAAGCCGCGTTCGGCGAGTTCGTGCGCGGCGGTCAGGCCTGCGATGCCGGCCCCGAGCACCGCTACCGTGGGACGTCGTTCGCAGGATGCCGGCGTCGTGATGGGCTCGGTCATGACGCCCCCGCCCGGAGTTCGGACAGCAGTGTGGGCTGCGTGGACGCCCGGACCGCGGCATGAACGTACGCCAGCAGTGAATCGTGGGCCCGCTGAACGTCATCGAGCGAACCGCGCACCGAAACCCGGCCCGCCTCCACGGCCTCGCCAAGCCCAACCCCGGCATCGATCAGATCGAGGATGGTGACTCGTGAGGTGACGATCCGGACGCCGGCCGGCTGCGCCGCACCGTCGGACACCTCGAGTCGTTCACCACCGCGGACCGAAAACACCTCGCCGTCGACGTCGAGTTCGACCACCATCGGGCCGAACTCCGCGACCAGCACGCGGTAACTGTCGGGCACCTCGTCCTCGAGGTGCTCGACCGAGCGTCGCAGCAGCGACGAAATACGCTCAGCCATGGAGAAACTCGAATACACCAGTGCCGACGAAGTCGAAGTCCTCGCCCTTGATCCTGCCGCTTGCGTGCACGGTACCGTCCGCCTCGCAGAGCACCGTCGATCGATCGAGGTAAACCTCGCTCGGCTGCGCCAGACGGGCATAGGAACGCGAGCGGAACTCGGCGTGCATGCTGTCGCCCGCTCGTTTCGCGGTGATGTCGATCCGTTCCGGCACGCCCGGCACCTCGCCATCGAGGAGCAGTCGCATCGGGGGCGGCAGGGTGCAGTCGGCCGCGCGGGCGAGCCTGCCGTCCGAGCGCGCCTGTATCGCCGCATGCCGGAATATCGCGGCCGGCTCGTCGTGATGCCACACGTAGAGCGACCGCGACACACAACGCAACCGGCTCCGGTCGGTGATCTCCGCGAACACCATCGACCACGGGTCCCCGGGGCCGCTGGGCAAAATGGTGCCCCACGTCCAGCCGAAGTCGTCACCCCACCGGAACCGACCCCAGTTGTGGTCGTGATAGGCGAGGTCGTCTTCCATGCGGTGTTCTTGACCGCCGAGGTGTAGCCAACCCTGCGCGCGCAGCCTCGGAACGAACAGCCAACTGATCCGGCCGTCGCCCGCCGGTTCGTTGCGAACCAGGAATGGCCGGCTCACCGAGGTGAAGTGCAATTCACCCCGAATGTCCTTGTCGGGCAGGTCGATTTCGATGCGGTAGCCCTCGGGTAGCACCGTCATCCGGTTTCCGCCGATGGTCAGTTCGCCCAGATCGGCCGAGACCTTCAGAGTCTGCTCGTCGAACCGCTCGACGGCGCCGGTCCAGTTGTCGTCATGCGCGATCACGATGACGCGCGGCGCAAGGCGGACTTCGCCCGCGCCGAACACTTCATTGTTGAGGCTGAAGTTGATCAACAGCCGCAAGCCTGGGCGCTGGATCACGAAATGGTGCCACTCCTTGAAGCCCTCCGGCCGGGCGGTGGCCAGCAGCGGGGCGCGCAGGAAGTCGTTGCGGGCGAGTAGTGCGTTCATCGCAGCCACCGCCGCACCCGTGGGCCAGATGGCTCGGCGGCTGGAATCTGCTGCGCCATAGCCGAACCCGCGACTCGCTCGATCGCCGCACCGAGGCTTGCGAGCCCGAGCAGGGCGTGCACGAAGTCGTCTGCGTCGTCGGGCCCCCCGGCCCGGCGGTCGGCGTCGGCCAGGGTGCGGACCGTCTGCGCCACCCCGGCGAGGCCAACCAGGTAGCCAATGAAATCGCTCTGCTCGGCGAGCGCGTCGCGCGGGTCGATGAGTGTCATGCGAACCCCTCGGGCCGCAAGCGATCCAGGATCGAGTCGTCGAGGCCTTCCCCGATGACGACGTCGGCCAGCAGGTCCGCCCAGGCGTCGGGCGGCCCGTTGGGCGCGGCCGGACCGCCGAGAACGTTGAGGCTCACCATCTCCCAGACGCGCCGGAGGTTCTCCACGGCCTCGGAGGCGACCAGCCCGTCGCGCAGCCGCGCTCCCCGAGGGGTGTTTGCGTAGCGGCGGCCTTCGGTGACGAGTAGGTCGTGCAGCCTTCGGGCGGCCGCAGGGTTACCCAACACCGCGCGGCGCGCGCCGGCCAGTAGCTCGATCACCGTCCCGTCGGCCCCGTCGGTCGGGGCCGCGCGCAACGAGGGGCTCTCCCGCTCGATGAGGTCGAGAGTGACCTCGCGGATCCGCTCGAGCTCCGCCAGCATGCCGATCATGGCCTCGGGGTTCATCGGGTCCGCCCGTGTACGTAATCCACGAGGTCGGCCAGCACGTCGTGGTGGCGGCTGCGGGGAAACCAGTCGAGACCGGCGAGCACAGCGCCCGCCTTCTGGGCATGAGCCGCGGCGATGTTCCGGGCGTGCTGCAGCGATCCAACCCGGTGAATCAATTCGTAGAGCCATTGAATGTCGTTGAGGCTCTTGCATTCCGAAGGATGATGCCCCTGCAGCCGTTCCTCGATTTCGGCTCGGCCCGGTTGGGACAGCTCGCCTCGGGCCGCGAGCCGGTCGAGCAGTTCGGTCAGCCCCAGCTCGCCATCCGCGCTCGGGCGGCGCTTGGCCAGAATCGCCACGGCCCGCGCCTGGTCGTCCGGTTCGGCACACCGAAAGGCATGCAACAGCATCAGGGTTCGCTTGCCCTCCCAGAGGTCGCCGCCGATCTCCTTGCCGTACTCTTCGGGGTCCGCCCGCAAGTTCAGCAGGTCGTCGGTGATCTGGAAGGCGGCGCCAAGGTGGCGCCCGAGCGACTCCAACGGGGCCATCCGCTCGGGCGCGGCGCCGGCCGCGATGGCGCCGGCCTGCAGCGGGGTGATGAACGTGTACCAGCTGGTCTTGAGCTCCACCATGTTGAGGTAGTCGGCGTCGTCGAGCCGCCACGTGTTGGATCGGACCCACTCGAGTTCCAGCGCTTGGCCGTCGACGGTCAACCGGGTCATCTTGGCGATTGCTCGCAGGATGCGCAGGGCGGGCCCGAGCCCGACGCGCTCGACGTTGTCCAGCAGCGGCTGCAGCGACAGCGACAGCATCGCGTCGCCGACGTTGACTGCTATCGGCACGCCGTGATCGATATGCAGCGTGGGTTTCCCACGCCGCCACCATGATTCGTCTTCGATGTCGTCATGGATAAGAAACGCGTTGTGGTAGAGCTCGAGCGTGGCGGCGGTCGGAAGTACGGCCTCGAGGTGGCCGCCGAGCCCCAGGCAGGTCGCAATGCTCAGCGCCGGCCGCAGCGCTTTCCCGCCGCGCAGCGGATAGTCGAGGATCAGGTCGTAGAGCGCGTTCGATCCGCGCTCGCCCGGCCCGTACAGTCGGTCGATCTCGCCGTCGCAGGCATCCTTGCACAGCGCCAGATACTCCTCGAGAGGATTAGGCGCCGTCGGGCCTGCACCAGCGTGACGAGGCTTAGGGGTTGTGGATAGCGACGAGACCGGAGGCATCCGTGATCCTCAGTGCGTAGCGGATCCGCACAGTCAGCTTGATTGCGCCCGTGTCGGTTTCGCCATCGATCTCCAGGCTGGGCGGGAGGCTGACGGCGACGTCCACCGGCTCCTCACCGGGCGACGCCTCGGGTGCGGCGCCCTGAGGGATCCGCCGCCGTCGGCCGAGCAAGACCATCCGGGGATCCGAATCGGGGGAATCCAGCAGCGTGGATCGGTGCAGCGCGTTGGAGTTCGCCGCGGTGACCAGCACGGGAAGGACGGAGGCCCCACTGACCAACTGACTGAGTTTGGTGAGTCCACCCGTGTTGGTGAGCAGGCAGGACGGTGCCCGATAACCGGCATCCTCGACGTCCGCCCGGGCCTTGATCAGCGCGTCTTGTATTTCCTGCGGGCCGGCCTTTGTCGGATAGCTCGTTGCCGCGCCCGCATAGAGCTTCGGGAGGATGTCGTCGTCGACCTTTTTGGCGAGCGTCTTGGTCGCCGCCATCACTTCCGTGAGCAGAGAATCAGGGGTCGGCCCGTTCGCCTGGGCGAGCGTTACTTCGAATTCCTCTTCGTTGACACCAAGGTTGAGGAAGCCCGGCGTTTTGGATTTGCCGTCCGCCACCCGGATCTGGCCGGGGTCGCCGGTGTCCCAGTTAGGGATGGCCTGCCAAACGATGCTGCACTGCTCGAACGTCTCTTTGACCGTTTGGTTGGCCAGGGCCAACCGCTCCGCACTCAGGTACATGGCTGCCACTCCTAGGACGGCCCCCGGCTGTCGCTCAAATCATGCAGACAAGATCGATACGTGCGCAAGTCATTCGGCGAAATTTCAATAGTGGAGTAGTGCACTACTTATTCAGCAGCGCCACGTCTTGACCAGGGGTCATCTCACCGCGCGCCACCGCGTCGCAGTGCGCCAGGTGCAGCGGCGCGACCGGATCGTCGGGCAGTAACTCGCGGCAGCGTTCGAACGCGGCGCGCGCGCCGTCGACGTCGCCCTCGTCGAATCGTGTGAAGGCCTCGTCGAATGCGGGCTGTGCCGCGCGCTTCGCCTCCCGAAGTGCGGCCGAATCCTCGTCATACACTTCGTAAATCGTCACCGGGCGGCGCCGGTTGACCACCATCACACGTTCCATGCGGCGGACGTCGAACTGCTCCGATTGAGCGAGACGCTTATTCGTGCGATCGGAGATGAGCAAGGCGGAGCCGTAGCGCTTGTTGGTGCTCTCGACGCGCGCCGCAAGGTTCACCGCGTCGCCGATGATGGTGAGCACCATGCGGTTTACTCCGCCGACGAGCCCGACGGCGACCGCGCCGGTATTGATGCCGATGCCCGCCCGCAGCTCCTCGGAGCCCAGAGCCTTGCGTTCCTGGTTGTGCTCCTGCAAGGAGCGCAGCATCGCCAGCCCCGCCCGGACGGCGTCGGGCTCGGACTCGAATACCGCGACGATCTCGTCGCCGCGCACGTCTTGAATCATGCCGTTGTAGCTGATGATCGGAAGTTCGACGGCCCGCATAAACCCCATCGCCAGGTTGCCGGCCTCGGCGACGTTCATATCCTCGATCATGGTTGTGTAGCCGCGGATATCGCTGATGAGCACGGTCATTTCGCGTTCGACGCGGTAACCGCTGCGGACGCGGCGAAGGTCGTCGATGTCGAGGATGCGCAACAGTTCGTTGGGCACAAATCTCGATTGCACGTCCATCAGCGACTGCCGGTACTCGTCGGCGGCCCGCAGCCGTGCCTCGAGATGGAAGTTCCACAGGGGCGCGGCGGCCTGGGCGCACAGGAAGGCGACTGCCCGCTCGTGGTCCGAGCCGAAATTTCGGTTGGGCTCGTCTCGCTCGGCGTAGATCACGCCGATTATCCTGTCCCGCACCGCTATTGGAGAGACCAGAAGGGACGGCCTGGATGCCTGAGCGGACTGGTGGTCGGCGGCGACGATGACCGGGGTGCCACTGTCCACCACGCGGCGCACGATTTCCCTGTCGTAGGGCACCTCGGTCCACGGCCCATCGACGATCGAAATGTCGCCGTGGTCGTTGATGGCGCGGACCAACAGGTTCCTCGGTTCACCGGTCAGGAAGAGGACGCGGCCCGCGCTTGTCGTGTCCGCCACGGAGCCAAGAATGATGTTGGCCAGGCCGTCCGGGGTCCGCGCGCCCGACAGCGCGTGCAGCAGCTGGTGCGCGCCGACCGGGTCGATCCCAGCCGAGCCCGTCAGATCGCGTCTGAGTAACCAGGGGTGCTCTCGCGCCAGCCAATCCGTGCGCACCGCGAAACCGAGATTCATATAACGCTGGTACGCCGACCGCAGCATGTGTTCGCGAAGCGTCGTGCGCCCGGTCTCGGCGTAGAGGGTGGCGGCCTCCTCGTGGGCGCGCGCACTGATCATTGCCAGCTGGTTTTGCTCGGCAAGCTCGATCGATTCGTGCAGATAGCGCTCAGCCTTGGCGTGTTGTCCGCGCGCTCGGGCCCACGCTCCCTGGATCAGGGCGTACGGCGCCGCGTAGTTTTCCGGTGCACCCGCCGCCCACTTGCGGTGCGAGGCAAGGGCCCGGTGCACGAAGTGGGCCGTCGCGGGGTCCCGCGGAGCGCCCTGGATCATGCTGAGCGCGCCCAGCAGATAGACGAGTTGCGCGGGTGTGGTGCCGGCCAGACCGCCGAGGTGCTCGATCGCCTCTTGCGTGGCGGCGATCGCACCCGGGCGGTCTTCGCACCAGAAGTGCAGGCCCTGTTTCGTGGCCGCGGCTACGCCGAGCGCCACCTCGTCGCTTTCGCGGCGGGCCGCCGGCAGCACCTCTCGCTCGTCGTAGCCGCTCTCGCCGGCCAGGAGCAACGGATCGGCGCCACGGCCCATCAGGTTGAGGCAGAGCTGTTGTATCGCCTGGCAAAGACCGCTGGACACCGGCTGGGAACGGATCTGGGGGATCAGCGAGCTGGCGAGGGCGTCGATCTCGGCGAGCGGGCGACCGACCCAGAACGACTGGGAGAGCAGCGCCGCAGCCAGGAATCCGGCGTATTCCTGGTCGCCTTGGTCGAGCGCGGCCTCGACGGCGTCGCGAAGCTCACTCAACCCCTCTCGGATCGGGTGGCGCCAGTGGCGGATGAAGTTCACGTGGGTGAAGACCGCCTGTGGTTGGGCCTCGCGGAATTCGGGGCGCTGCGCGAGCAGCATGCCGACCTCGCCGAAGCGCTGGCCGCCCGCGTGATCACCGAGCATCACGCGGACCACTCCGTAACCGCCGATGACCAGCGGCGAGAACGGGGTGTGGCCGTGCGCCAACGTGAGATCGAGCTGCTTGCGCACCAGCAACGGCATCAGGTTGGGCCGGACGAGGTACGACATGTTGCGCAGTTCGATAAGAATCCGGTGGATCTCGATGACCAGCTGGTTGTCGCAGTGCGGCAGTCGTAGCAGCCGCTCGGTGCTCCAGCGGCGCGTCGTCAGCATCATCCGGACGATCGCGTTGCCCATGCCGGGCTTGCCCGCGTCGTTGGGCACCCTTTCGCCCAACTCGTCGAGCGCCTGAAGCCCGATCTCGAGCGCCTCCTGGAGACGGTTCTCGGTCACCCGCCCCTTCATCCGGAGGTAAGCGAGCCGGGCGCGGTTCGGCGGCTCGCGCAGCTGGCCCTCGGCCTCGTCGAGCAGCGCATTGAGCGCCGGCACGTCACCGACCAGCAAAGCCGCGTCGGCGGCGTCGAGCTGCAGCTCCCGGGTCAGCGCGAAGTTTGCCGCCCAACGCTGGTTGCCCAGCAGGTCCAAAGCATTGCGGCAGTACCCGAACGCCAACGGGAACGAGGCTTGCGCCCGGGCCTTTCGCGCCGCGCGCCGGACTACCTCGACGAACTCGGTGCGTTCGGCGTCGTCCGCCAGCTCCAGCCCACCGATGCCGACGTGGCGCGCGGCTTCGAACACTCGATCGTCGCCCAGCGTGACCAGCCGGCGGCCGATGCGCAGGTGGATGGCGCGCATGTCGTCGGCGGACAGCCCCGTGCGCGCCGCCTCGGACACCCGGTCGTGGCTGAACCGGTAGCGGGCGTCGCGGCTGATGGCGTTGGTGATCCGCTGGCCGCCGCCGTCGAGGGCCTCGAGCAAGCGAAGCTCGAGGCACGCCCAGAGCGCGTGGGCCACCACGTCGGGCGGGCGCGCGGCCGCCGCCGTCGCGTCGTCGAGGTCGAATTCGCCACCGATGCACGCCAGCGAACTCAACACCTCCCGATCGCCTGCGCGAAGTTGCTCGAGGTAGCGGCCGAGGAACTCGGCGGCGGTCGCGGAAACCTCGATCGACATGAGCACGCGCAGATCCCAGCTCGGGTGGCCACCCGGGCCGACCGGGATCAGCGCGCCGTCGCGCTGCGCGCGGTACAGCAACTGACGGACCTGTAGCGGGTTGCCGCCAGTCCGATGGTGGAACTCGGCGGCCACGTCGCTCAACTCCACGCTCTGGCCGCACACCGCGGCGAGCAGCTCCTCCACATCTTCGGGGGCCAGCGGTTCGAGTTCGATGGCGTTGAGACTTTCCGATTTGAGCCCCGCCGCACCCGGGTCGAACTCACCCGTGCGGTGCGCGCCGACGACCAAGACGTTGCGCGGCGACACCGTCAACAGCTCCGACAACAGCAGCAGCGTGTCCCGGTCGGCCCACTGCAGGTCGTCGATCGCCAGCACCACCGAGCGGTAGGACGCCGTGGTCGACAGCAGCCGGATCGCGGCGCGGTGCAGGCGACGGCGAGCATCCGCGGCATCGAGGTCGGCGTCATCCGAGGATTCACCCAGCACCAGCGCCAGTTCGGGCACGAGTTCGGAGAGGATGCCCGCAAACCCGGACATCTCGCTGACGAGGTCGGCACGCCAACCATCGCGCTCGGCCGGGCCGGTGGCCTCCATGGTGCGGACCGTCGAGCCGAGTGCGTCGGCCAACGCCGAATATGGAGCCGGCGCGCCGTCCCGGCACCTGCCGTAGGCGAACACGCAGTTGCGGCCGGCGACCTCGACGCCAAAGGCCTGCGTGAGCGTCGACTTGCCCACGCCGGGAGCGCCGCTGAGCAGGACGCAGCCACCGCTGGCTCGCCCGGCTGCTTCCACCGCGGTTCGGAGTTCGGCGAGCTCCTGGCGTCGGCCGACCACCCGGCCGTCGAGGTCGAGCAGTGGAGTCGTCACGGCGCAGGGCACACCGTCGTGGTCGCCGCCCCCCGGACGGCGCTGCAGGAGGATCGCAAACTGGAACGCGTGTGCACGGCGGCCTCCCTCCGAGGGAAATATCCACCCACTGCAGTGACGGTCCCCCCCGCTACCGGGCTGTGCAGCTCCGATCTGCGGGTTGTGGATGGTCAGCATAGCCCAAACATCGGACACTGCGCGAGATTTCGGCGGTCGAGCAGATCGGTGGGCGGGCGGGTCTACACGAACGGTGATGGCCCGCTCGCCGCGACGCGTACGGGTCAATGCCCCAAGCAGATTCGATCGAGGCGAGCATCCGTCAAGCCGGCGTTGCGTGTTCACGCGTTCGCCTGCCTCGGTCCATGTCGTTTCGGTATCGCGCGGTGCCGAATAGGTCTTGGACACCCGTCGCGGACTGCCAAAGACTCGTAGGCAGACGTTGCGGCACGGGAAGAGTCGGAAGGCGCATCATGACAACGTTTCGCGCGGCGAAAGTCAGCTCACCGCAAGGACAACTGGCCCTCGTCGATCGAACACTGACCGATCCCGCACCCGGCACCGTGCGGGTCGCGGTGGAAGCGTGTGGCATCTGCCACTCCGATGCGAACTTCGTCGACGGCCAGTGGCCGGGTCTGCAGTTCCCGCTCACGCCGGGTCACGAGATCGCCGGGCACATCGACGCGCTCGGCGAGGGTGTGCGGGGTTGGCGCGAGGGTGAACGCGTGGCAATCGGGGCGTCGGGCGGCTACTGCGAGCAGTGCCGCAGCTGCCGGCGCGGCGACTTGGTCCATTGCGAGGCCGGTATGGTCACCGGCGCAACGTTTCCCGGCGGATTCGCCGAATACGTCGTGGCGCCGGCGAACGCCCTGGCCCGTATTCCCGATGAACTATCGGCGGTTGAGGCCGCGCCACTCGCATGCGCGGGACTGACCATGTTTAATTCGTTGCGCCGCACCGGCGCTGGGCCCGGCGATCTGGTCGCCATCCTCGGGATTGGTGGCCTTGGCCATCTCGGGATTCAGTTCGCGGTCAAAATGGGTTTTCGCACCGTCGCGATCGCGCGCGGCCCCGAGAAAAGTCACCTCGCCCGCGAACTGGGCGCTCATTACTGCATCGACTCGCTAACCAGCGATGTGGCCGGCGAACTGCAGAGCCTGGGTGGGGCGCGGGTCATCGCGGCCACCGCCACCAATGCCGACGCGATCTCCGCCGCGATCGGCGGGCTGGGACTGCACGGTGAACTGCTGATGCTGGCACTCTTGGCCGACCCGGTGCAGGTCACTCCGGTGCAGCTGATCAATATCTCGGGCATTGTGCGCGGCCACCCGGTCGGCGACGCGAACGACCTCGAGGACGCTCTCAATTTCGCTGCACTGCAAGGCATTAGGCCGATGGTGGAGGTCCTGCCATTGGAGAAGGCCGCCGATGGCTATCAGCGAATGCTGGCCAACCAGGCCCGCTTCCGGGTGGTACTCACCACGGGGGCAGCCAAGGACGCTGCATGACCCCACCACACCCGTTCGACGATGCCATCCACCTCGACACCATCGACGGAAACGTCAGGCGCGGTCGTACCCATCCGGAGTGGGCCAACATGGTGGGCCCGTTCGGCGGGCTCACTGCCGCCGTCATGCTGCGTGCCGTCGAAACGCAATCCGGCCGCATCGGTGAGCCACTCGCGCTGACCGTCAACTTCGCGGCGGCCATTTCCGACGGCGATTTCGACATCTCGGTTCGGGCCGCGCGGACCAACCGCACCACTCAACACTGGATCTCCGAACTCAGTCAGGACGGCGCGGTCAGAACCACCGCGACCGCGGTGTTCGGCGTCCGCCGCGATACCTGGGCCAGTACCGAAGCGCAACCGCCCGCCGCGCCGCCACCAGAACAGCTCGTCTCCGGTGTTCCAGGCGACTTCATCGTCTGGGGAGGCCTTTTCGACGCGCGGTACGTTGCGGGTACCTTTCCGGGCGACCACGCGCAAACCAGCGGGTTGTCGACCAGCACCTTGTGGGTACGCGACCTCGCACGTCGCCCTGCCGACTACCCGGCCCTGGCCGCCCTGTGCGACATCTTCTACCCGCGAGTGTTCTTGCGCCGCGGCGGATTCGTCCCGTCCGGAACCATCTCGTTGACGACCTATTTCCATGCCGATCAGCGGCAGCTCGACGCCGTGGGCGATGACTTCGTCTTGGGAACCGCCCACGCCAGCCGATTCTCCGGCGGGTACTTCGACCAGAGCGCACAGCTGTGGACTCGCGACCGAGCACTGCTGGCTACCTCGCATCAAATTGTCTACTTCAAGGACGCCTAACCCGGCTGCCCGAAAATCGTCGGGAGCCGGCGGGCCCTGTCCAAGAGTTCGCGATCGGACTTGGCGAGGCACCCAAAGCGAGGCACGAAAGTGCCGATGATCCAACGGAATCTGTCCACCAACTGCTCAACCGTCATGCCAAACGTGGGATAGATAAACTCGTCCCACCCCTCACCGTGGGGCCCCCACAGCAGGACAAAGCGAAGGATGTCACGATCGAACCAGTCCATTTGTTCTGCGCAAGTGTTGTTCTCGGTCAACGGATGCGACGTCGCGCCCTGGACCCCGGCCGTTTCCGGCGCTTCCACCGGAAACCGGCATGCTGCCCGCTCACGGCAAGCATCGAGCAGCAGGTATCGCAATTGATGGCGGCCGCGGTAGAGCAGTGCAATCACCGCGCTGACCGGGCGGTTGGTGATGTGGGCGATCTCTGCGTAAGTGAAGCCCTCCACGTCGGCGTGGTACACCACCATGCGGGTGTCTTGTCGCAACGCCTGCAAGGCTTTTGTGATCACTGCGGCCGGCAACGCCTCGAGCGCCTCCACCTCCGCCAGGCTCAGCCGTGCTGGAGCCGTCGCCCATTGACAATCGATGGTCGCGCCGTTCGGACCTTCGGTCAGCCGTCGGCGTCGAGCGCGAAGACTACCGAAGTGGGCGTCGGTCAAGAGTCGATACAACGAAACCCTCAGGGTGACGCTGCGGGGCAAGGAGCCGAATTGCCTGTGGGCGTTCATCATCGTGTCTTCCAGGAGATCCTCTGCTTCTCGTCGATCCCCCGTCAGCGCCAGCGCAGCCCGGTAGAGCGCGTCGAGCATTGGCAGCGCCTCGCGCTCGAAGCGCATCGCACGTTCAGCGTCGCTCTCGCTCTCTCGCGGTGGCAATGCCTGAGCCCGAACGTCGGAACCGACCATGTGAGCCAGCCGCTCAGTGCGCACGGCTCTGCGGCGTAAACGCAATGACAGGAATGCATCTGGACTTGGCGGCAGCAGCCTGCTCGTACCGGCCGTAGGGTGCGGGGGCATTTTTCGCGCGCGCAAACAGGCGGTCGCGTTCGGCGCCGTAGACTTCCTCGGCTACGAAATGGCCACTGATGCCGCGGGCGTACAGTATGACGATCGGATTCGCTTTAACGTTGTAGTACCAAGCCGGATTTCGGGATTCGCCGAAGTTCGAGGCGATGAGAATGACCCGCCCTCGATCGGTGAAGTACACCAGTGCACTGTTGCGGGTCTTGCCCGACTTGGCGCCGACATGCGTCATGACGATGGCGGGGAAGGGCCAAACGGAGGAGATTCGTCCTTGCGTGTGCCAGAGCAGAGTCGGATCGACTCGAGAGCCGATGTTACGCAGGAAGCTGATACCCAGCGGCGACAGTGCGACCCGGCTGCCGATCCGATGGGCAATTGAGCGCCCCGGATTCACGGCGGGAACCGACATGGAGCGCGTCATGGGGTTACCTTTCGGTTCTGCACTGTCCGTTGTGGAATACATCGAAAGCGGCTGCGCCAGAACGTATCCGCCAATTGACAGCGGCTCTGCTGTGTTTCGGTGAGCGCCGCAATGCTGTCGAGCAGTCGGAGTGTTTCCGATTCTGGCTTGGTGGAAAGCAGGATGAACGCGCGTTCTGCGCCGTGCCGGCGGTAAGCATCCAGGAGATCGGGTTCTACGTTTTCGGGCACAATGACGCTGACTGGAATGTCGGTCGCGCCCTCGAGAAGGCTCAGCTGTGCGGGGACCATATCGGCGACCGGGACGGCCATGGGCATCCATCCGCCGTGATGTCGCCGTGCTCGAGACACCGTGGCCGCGGTGAATCCGCCGAAGTAAATCCTTGGATGCGGCTTCTGTACGGGCTTGGGCCAGCAATAGGTTGCATCGAAATCGACGTAACGGCCGTGAAACTCGGCTTCGTCGTTGGCCCACAGTTCTTTCATGGCGGCCAGTTTCTCGTCGAGCAGTTTGCCCCGTATCGTGGCTGCAACGCCGTGATCGGCGGCCTCTTCGAGGTTCCAGCCCAGGCCCAGGCCGAGCAGCACTCGACCCGCGGATATCTGATCGAGGCTGGCAATCGCCTTCGCCGTCTGAATCGGGTCCCGTTGCGGCAGCAGAAGAACTCCCGGCCCGATGAGGAGCCTGGATGTGGCGACAGCGGCCGCTGTCAGCGCGACGAAAGGGTCATAGGAGCGGTAGTACTCGCGCGGTAACTCGCCGCCCGCTGGGAACGGAGTGGTTCGACGTGAGGGAACGTGTGAATGTTCAGCCACAACGAGTGACTCAAAGCCACGGTCTTCCAATGCTTTTGCGAGTGTGTCCGGACGTATACCCTCATCGGTGATGACGGTGGCGACCCCGATTTTCATCTGTTGTCCCCGCCCTTCTGATCGCTTCCTGCTGTTGTCATCGAGTGAATGCCGCGTTGCGTTGCGTGTCCAAGACCTGTTTCACATTGCGCGATGCAAATCAGACATCGTTCCTGTCCCACCCGTCGAGTCACCCGGAGGGCTACAGTGAGCTCATGCCTGATTCGGCATCGCGGGTGGTGGATCTCGACCTGCGGCTAGTCGGATACTTCGTCGCGGTGGCCGAACACCGGCACTTTGGCCGCGCCGCGGCCGAACTGCGCGTCGCGCAACCGTCGCTGAGCCGGCAGATCCGCCGCCTGGAGCAGCAGATGGGCGTCCGCCTGTTTGACCGCACTCCGCAAAGCACCCGGCTCACCGAGGCCGGCGAGGTATTCCTGCCCCGGGCGAAGGCCCTACTACGCTCGGCAGTCCAGGCCACCGCGCAGGCCCGGGACGCCGCGCAGCCCGGCCGAATCGTCATCGGCTACACAACAAGTCTGATCATCACCCCGGTGGTGCGTGCGCTGCGTCGCGCGCACCCCGACGCCGCCGTGGAAACCCTGCACCTGGACTGGAACGAGCCGCGCGATGCACTGCTCGACCACCGGGTGGATGCGGCGGTGACCCCACTGCCGTTTTCCACCGACCAGCTGCATGTCACGATCCTCTACGACGAACCCCGGGTGTTGATCGTGGCCGTCGACCATCGCCTCGCGGGCAGGCAGTCGGTCACCGTCGATGACATCGCCAACGAACCAATACCGAAATTTCGACACTGCGACCCGGTCTGGAATGACTTTTGGCGCATCGATCCTCGGCCTGACGGGCGCGGGGCACCCGACGGTCCACTCTTGGACACCCTCGAGGACGGGTTGGAACTCATCGCCTCCGGGCAGGCGGTCGCCGTCACGACCGGCATTTACGGGCGACTGCGTCCCGACATCACGACCATTCCTTTGGAAGGCGTCGAACCCAGTCATGTTGTGGTGGCGAACCGCGCGGGGGACCGCAGTCGTCTGGTGGCGGCCTTTCGCGAACTCGCTGCGGCACACCTCACCGCCCCGGGCCGGTCCTAGCGTCTCCTATGTGTAGGTCGGTTTGAACGCGTCGGCGGGCTGGGCTACGGCCAGCGCCGAGCTGGTGCCGATGGGGCCGTGGCAGTCGAACAGGGTGGCCGCGCCGGTGGCCACCCCGGCCGTGCCGTAGTGGCTTTGGGCGGCCAGCCCGATGAACTCGCCGTCGGGCAATCGGCTTGCGGTCACGGTGTAGTCGGCATTGATGTAGCGCAATCCGCCTGTGCCCCAATGCGTGAGCGAGCTGGTGATGTCGCCGGCGAAGGCGAGGCGGGTAAACGGCGTCAGCGGGTGGCCGTGCACCATCGGCCGAAACAGCCGCGCCCAGGCGAACTTCTGGGCGTGGGACTGTTCCCACTCACCGGCGGCGATGCCGGGACTGCCCTCGAAGGTGGCCCCGTATCCCCAGATGAGGAACGGCATGTCGGCCGGGAAGCCGTCGTAGACCGTCGGCAGCGCGGGCATCTGCACCGGAACGGACCACACCTGGCCGTCGGGATGCTCGCCGCGGCGCAGGAACAGCGAACTGGCCCGCGCGACGATCGCGCCGCGCTGAACCAGGGCGGCGTCGACCAGCTTGATGCGGCGGCCTTCTCGCTGTATCGACGTCTGAATCTGCACCGGCAGCATCAGCACGGGTCGCAACAGGTCGACGGTCAGCCGGGCGGGCTGAAAGTCGGGATCGATGCCTGATTGTTCTATGCCCCAACCCAACAGGCCCCCGACGATCTGGCCGCCCATCGCCGCGCCCCACGGCCCCTGCGTCAGCGGGCCCGGAACGTAGGAGTCGCCGTCGACAGTGAAGAACGCCTCGGGCATGATGGCGGAATCCTCGATCGTCACCGCTATCACGATAGGACACCGGATAGTAAAGGACCGGGCATGTCTCCAGTGATCGACATTTCACGCGACCACAACCCGTTTTCGACGACGGGCGTGTCCCGCGACCGCGACGGTATTCCGCGTTACGACGCTCTGCCGGCCACGCTGCTCGACATGCTGGCCCGGCAGGTCGACGGCAGCCCGCATAACGACGCCGTCGTCGAAGTCGGCGGCGACCGATTGACTTACCGCCAGCTTTGGGACCGCGCCGCGCGGGTCGCGGGCGGATTGCGCGCGGCCGGTGTGCGGCCCGGTGACCGCGTGGCGGTGCGCCACCCCGCGGGCATCAACTGGGTGTTGGCCTTCTGGGGCACGGTGATGGCCGGCGGCATCGCGGTGGCGGTCAATACGCGCTCGGCGCTGCCCGAGGTCGAGTTTGTGCTGTCCGACTGCGGCGCCCGGTTCGATCTTTCGGCCGACGGCCCGCTGCCCGACGCTGAACCGTTTGTGGCCGAGGGGCTCGGCCCAAAGGACACCGCGGCGCTCTTCTATACCTCGGGCACGACGGGCCGCCCAAAGGGCGTGCCCACCACCCACGAGGCATTCGTCACCAACACCGAAAATGCGGTTCGGTGCGCGGGATTGTCCGGGGATATCGGGGCAGCGTTACGCACGCTGATCTCGGTGCCGTTGTTTCACGTGACCGGATGCAACACCCAGCTTTTGGTGGCTATCCAAGTTGGCGGAGCGGCCGTGATCATGCCCACGCTGAACCTGGACGCGCTGATCGGCACACTGACCGGAGAACGCATCTCGCATGTGGTGACGGTCCCGGCGATCTACTCGTTATTGGTGCGACACAAAGACTTTGCCGACACCGATGTGTCCGGTGTCCGGTGGGTGGGCTACGGCGGCGCGCCCATCGCCCCCTCGTTGGTGCTGACGTTGAAGGAGGCGTTCCCGCAAGCGACGGTGTTCAACGGCTACGGCATGACCGAGTCCGCCTCGCTGTTGACCGTGCTGCCCGACTCCGAAGCGTTCGACCACGCCGACTCGGTGGGGTATGCGGTCCCCACGGTGGACCTCGGCGTGATCCCCAGCGGCGACGACCCGGCCGTCGGTGAGTTGGTGGCGCGTGGCGCCAATGTGACTGCCGGATACTGGAATCGACCGGAAGCCACCGAGGCCACCATCGTGGACGGCTGGCTGCACACCGGCGATGTGGTGCGGGTCGACGCCGCGGGCCGGGTGCACATCGTCGACCGGCTCAAGGACATCATCAACCGCGGCGGCGAGAACATCTCCAGCGTCGAGGTCGAGGCGGTGTTGCTGTCGGCGCCGAATGTCGCGGATGCCTGCGTGCTGGCGGTGCCAGACGAGGTGATGGGGGAGAAGGTCGGAGCCGTGCTGTTTGCCGGTGAAGCGCGGATCGATATGTCGGCCGTGCTCGAGCACTGCCGCGGGCAGCTTGCCGACTACAAGATTCCGCAATACCTGGCGGTGGCCTCAGAGCCGCTGCCGCGCAATGCCGGTGGCAAACTGCTCAAGGCCAGGCTCCGCGGCGAAGTGCAGTGGGGTGAGCCGCTCCGATGAACGCGACGCTGCTGATCGCCAATCGCGGCGAGATCGCACTTCGCATCATCCGCACCGCAACAGAATTAGGCATGCAGACGGTCGCGGTCTACGCCGAGGACGACGCCGAGAGCCCACACGTGCATGCGGCGGACGAAGCGATCGGTTTGCCGGGCAGCGGTCCGGACGCTTACCTGGACCAGTCCTCGATACTCGCGGCGGCCAAGAATGCCGGCGCGGGTCTGATTCATCCCGGTTATGGCTTCCTGTCCGAGAACGCCGATTTCGCTCGCGCGTGTGCGGCCGCCGGTTACACGTTTGTCGGACCGGGCGCCGACGTGCTGGAGATGGTCGGCAACAAATCCGCGGCGCGTACCGCCGCGGTCGCCGCCGGCCTGCCGGTGCTGCCGGCCACCGTTGGGCCGAGCAGCGTCGAGGAGGTCCGGGCATTCTTCGCTGCCCAGGACGGGGCGGTGATGCTCAAGGCACTGGCCGGCGGGGGCGGCCGGGGTATGCGCAGAGTGGACAGTGCCGACCAGATCGACAACGCCTACCGGCAGTGTGCGGCGGAGGCGCAGTTGGGGTTCGGCAATCCCGCGGTATTCGCCGAGGCGCTACTCGATGGCGCCAGGCATATCGAGGTGCAGGTCGTCGCCGCGCCGGCCGGGCCCCGAACGCATGCGCTGGCGCTTGGCGACCGTGACTGCAGCGTCCAGCGGCGTTACCAGAAGATCGTCGAAATAGCGCCCGCGCAAGGGCTTTCGGATGCGCTGCGTCGCGAGCTGCACCTGGCTGCGGTCCGGCTCTGCGGCAGAGTCGGCTTGCGGGGGCTGGCCACCGTCGAATTCCTGGTGGCCGGTGAGAAATTCGTCTTCCTCGAAGTCAACCCCCGCATTCAGGTCGAACACACGATCACCGAGGAGACCACCGGGGTAGACCTGGTCGCGGCCGCGCTCGCGATCGCCGAGGGCGCCTCCTACTACCAGTTGGGGTTGCCGTCCGGAATCGCCTCTGACGGTGACGAAGTCATCGGAGAGCCCGCCGCCCGGCGCGGCATCGCGATCCAGGCCCGGGTCAACATGGAAACCCTCACCGCGGACGGGACCGTGCTACCGGCGGCGGGCACCTTGACGCTGTTCTCGCCGCCGAGCGGTCCGGGAGTGCGCGTCGACACCTACGGGCGGACCGGGCTGGCATTGAGCGCGCGTTACGACTCGCTGCTGGCCAAGGTCATCACTCATGTCCACGGATCGTCGTTTTCGGCGGCGCTGCGCAAGTCGCGCACCGCGCTGGCCGAATTCGGGGTCGAGGGTGTCCAAACCAACATCACATTCCTGCAGGGGCTGTTGTCCGACAGCGATATTCAGTCGGGCATGGTGACGACGGGTTTCCTCGACGCGAAGTTACCCGAACTGGCGGCCGCGGCACTGACACACGAGCACGACACCCGGGTGGCGTCTGTCGAGCTGTATCCCGGGGAGGAAGCGCTGCGCGCCCAGCTGGCCGGAACCGTGGTCGAAATCGCTCCCGAGGGCGCAGAGCTTTCGCCCGGCGACCAACTGGTCGTGCTCGAAGCGATGAAAATGCAACATGTGCTCGTCGCGCCGGACGCGGTGCGGACGGTCCGCAATCTCGTGACACCGGGCCAGGTCGTCGGCACCGGGGACCCGCTGGTGGTCTTCGCCCGCACCGGGGCCGGCGTCAACAACGAGTCCGCCAGCGGCGCAGTCGATCTCGATCGGACGCGTGCCGACCTCGACGAGGTCCACCGGCGCCACCTACTCACCCTCGACGAGGGCCGCGAGGCGGCAGTGGCCAAGCGGCACAAGCTGGGCCGTCGCACCGCCCGGGAGAACATCGCCGACTTGATCGACGAGGGCAGCTTCGTCGAGTACGGCGCGCTGGCCATCGCAGCGCAGCGCAGCCGCCGCTCCGACGAGGATCTGATCGCCAACACCCCCGCCGACGGCCTGGTCGCCGGCTTGGCGACGATCGGTGCCGACCGTTTCGGGCGGGCGGCCGCCGAGGCGGTGGTGGTGTCCTACGACTACACCGTGCTCGCCGGGACGCAGGGTATGCGTAACCATGCCAAGACGGACCGGGTTTTCGATGTTGCCGCCCGAAAAGGGTTGCCGGTGGTGCTGTTTGCCGAGGGTGGTGGCGGACGGCCCGGCGACACCGACGTCGGTGGTGCGGCCGGGCTGGACGTGCCGACGTTCCGGGTGCTCGCCGGCTTGCGCGGCCGGGTGCCGTTGGTGTCCATCGTCTCCGGGCGTTGCTTCGCCGGCAATGCCGCGCTGGCCGGGGTGTGCGACGTGATCATCGCGACCCCGGACGCCAACATCGGAATGGGCGGGCCGGCGATGATCGAGGGCGGCGGGCTCGGGGTGTACCCGCCCGAGGCGATCGGCCCGATCGACGTGCAGCGGCACAACGGGGTGGTGAGCCTGGTCGCGCGTGACGAGGCGCACGCGGTTTCGCTGGCCAAACAGTACCTGTCGTACTTTCAGGGCAGCATCGGCGACTGGGACGCACCCGAACCGCGGCTGGCCCGACATGTGGTGCCGGAGAACCGGTTACGCGCCTACGACGTGCGCCGGGCGATCGAGTCGATCGTGGACGTCGGCTCGGTGCTCGAGCTGCGCCCCGACTACGGCGTCGGCATCGTCACAGCGCTCGTGCGGGTGGAAGGTGTGGCGTATGGACTGCTGGCCAACAGCAGTCACCATCTGGGGGGCGCGATCGACGCCGAGGCCGCGGACAAGGCCGGCGACTTTCTCACGCTGTGCGAGGCGTTTCGGCTGGCGGTGATTTCGTTGTGCGACACACCGGGATTCATGGTCGGGCCGGACGC
Source organism: Unio delphinus (assembly GCA_029339505.1). Taxonomy (NCBI): domain Eukaryota; kingdom Metazoa; phylum Mollusca; class Bivalvia; order Unionida; family Unionidae; genus Unio; species Unio delphinus. The sequence continues at coordinate 96,317 of JAQISU010000715.1, read as the reverse complement.
GGAGAAGCAGGCCGCGGTGCGCCGGTTCGGCCGGATGTTCGTGCTCGGTGCGCGGCTGACGGTGCCGCTCGGAATGATCATCTTGCGCAAGGGTTATGGACTGGGCGCAATGGCCATGGCGGGTGGCTCTTTTCATGCCCCGCAATTCACCGTCGCCTGGCCGACGGGGGAGATCGGCGGTATGGGCCTGGAAGGCGCGGTACGCCTCGGCTTCAGCAAGGAGCTGGCCGCCGCGGGGGATACGGGCGAACGCGAGCAGTTATTCGAGAAGCTGGTGGCGGCGGCCTACCAACACGGTAAGGCGCTTCGGGCCGCCACGACGTTCGAGCTGGATGACGTTATCGACCCTTCAGACTCCCGGGCCTGGATAACCAGGCTGGCGGGAGTCTGAAGGGTCGTGCCTGAGGGGAATCAGGCGTGGCCGGATCCGCAGCCAACGCCCGGCAGACATCCAGTACCGCCCGGAACGCCACCCGGGCCGGCGTTCTGGCCGCCGGAGCCACAGCCGACGCCCGGAATGCAGCCGGTGCCACCCGGACCGCCACCCGGACCGCTGTTCTGGCCACCGGAACCGCAGTTGCCGTTGGGGTCGCAGCCGCCGCCACCCGGGTCGTCCTTGAAGATGACGTGGGTGGGGGCCGGGCCACTCATAGTCGGGCCGCTCGCGAAGCTATCCGCAGCGGCGATCGGCGCGGCGGCGATCGCGGCGGCAACAGCGCCGCCGACCACCAGTGGTTTCAGGAAGGTCAATTTCGCTAACATGCGACTCGCATACCACGCACGCGCGCGGACAAAACCTCTCTGCGGAAGATTGATGGCAATCGACGTTCTTCGCCAGCGAATTTTGGCCCCCAACAAAACAAAAGGTGTACGAAGATGACATCACTGGATTTGACCGGCCGTACAGCGATTATCACGGGGGCGTCGCGCGGAATCGGGTTAGCCATTTCCCAGCAGTTGGCGGCCGCGGGAGCCAATGTGGTGCTGACCGCCCGCAAACAGGAAGCGGCGGATGCGGCCGCGGCTGAAGTCGGGGAACGGGCCTTGGGTGTGGGCGCGCACGCGGTCGACGAGGACGCCGCGCGCAACTGCGTGGACCTCGCTTTGGAAAGGTTCGGCAGCGTCGACATTTTGATCAACAACGCCGGCACCAATCCGGCGTACGGCCCGCTGATCGACCAGGATCACGCGCGGTTCACCAAAATCTTCGACGTCAATCTGTGGGCTCCATTGCTGTGGACATCGCTTGTTGTCAAGGCGTGGATGGGCGAGCACGGGGGCGCCATCGTCAACACCGCCTCCATCGGCGGGCTGCACCAGTCCCCGGCGATGGGGCTGTACAACGCGACCAAGGCGGCGCTGATCCACGTCACCAAACAACTGGCCCTGGAACTGTCGCCGCGGGTGCGGGTCAATGCGATCGCCCCGGGAGTCGTTCGCACCCGATTGGCCGAGGCGCTGTGGAAGGACCACGAGGACCCGCTGGCGTCGCAGATCGCGCTCGGTCGCATCGGAGAGCCCGCCGATGTGGCGAACGCGGTGGCCTTCCTGGTTTCCGATGCGGCGAGCTGGATCACCGGTGAGACGTTGGTCATGGACGGCGGTCTCCTGCTAGGCGGCGCGCAAGGCTTCCAGATGCGGCCCGAGGTCAAAGCATGAGCACCGACGATCTCGACAAACGGATTCAGGCGCTGCTGGACGAACACGACCCGGCGACCGCCGAGCCCCGCGAATTCCTTGGCGCGCAATTCGATGCCGGGCTGGCCTGGGTGCACCTGCCGCAGGGCTTCGGCGGGCTGGATCTGCCGCGCAAAGCGCAGGAAACGGTGAACGCGCGGCTGTCCGCCGCGGGCGCCCCGGTGGGCGGTACTCCCAAGAACTTCATCGGGATGGGCATGGCGGCCCCGACCATCGCGGCCTTCGGCACCGACGAGCAGAAGCGAAAGTTCTTGCGCCCGTTGTTCACCGGCGAGCAGGTCTACTGCCAGTTGTTCAGCGAACCGGGCGCGGGCTCGGACCTGGCCGGGGTGGCCACCCGCGCCGTGCGCGACGGCGACGATTGGATTGTCAACGGGCAGAAGGTGTGGACGTCGATGGCGCAGCATGCGCAGATGGCCATCCTGGTTGCCCGCACCGATCCGAACGTGCCCAAGCACGCGGGTTTGACCTACTTCCTCTGCGACATGACGCAGCCGGGCGTGGACGTGCGGCCGCTGCGTCAGATCACCGGTGAGGCGGAGTTCAACGAGGTGTTCCTCACCGATGCCCGGGTGCCCGACGCGAATCGCCTTGGCGCCGTGGGCGGTGGCTGGTGAGTCGCGACCACCACACTCAACAACGAACGCGTTGCGATCGGCGCCAGCTCCATACCGCGAGAGGGCGGGATGATCGGGAAGATCACCCAGGCGTGGCGCGACGAGCCGGGACTGCGCAACGGCGCGATGCACGACGAGCTGATGCGGCTCTGGGTCGAGGCGGAAGTCCTGCGGCTGGCCGGGGAGCGACTGGGACAGCAGGCCGTGGCGGGCCAGCCCGGACCGGAGGGCGCGGGCATGAAGATCGCCTTCGCCAAACTGGCGCAAGCTCTTTCGGGCTTCGACATCGAGCTGCACGCGGAGTCCGGCCTGCAGTACGACGACTGGACGATGCGCAGAACCGAAGTCGTCGACCTGATCGGTCGCGAACCCGGCTATCGCTACCTGCGGGCGCGCGGCAACTCGATCGAGGGCGGCACGTCGGAAATCTTGCGCAACACCATTTCTGAGCGGATTCTCGGCCTGCCCGGCGAGCACCGCGTCGACAAGGATGCCGCCTGGAAGGATCTGGATCGATGAGCATCGGGGACCTGCTCTACTCCGACACCGAAGACGCGCTGCGTGACAGCGTCCGCCAGCTGTTCGCCGAGCAGTGCGCACCCGAGGTGGTGGCCCGGGCCTACGACCCAGCGCCGCAAGACTTTTCCGGTGTCTGGCGGCGGCTGGCCGGTGAGCTCGGAGTGGCCGGTCTGCTGGTGCCGGAAGCACTCGGCGGTGCCGGCGCGAGTGCTCGCGAGGCCGCGGTCGTGATGGAAGAGATCGGCCGCGCGGTCGCGCCGGTGCCGTTTCTGTCCAGCGCGGTGCTCGCCACCGTCGCGCTGTTGCGGGCCGGCGAGACCGAAACCGTTTCCGCGCTGGGCGAAGGCGAGCTGACCGCGGCGTTGGTGGTGCCGCTGTCCACCGCTCCCGGCGATCCGATCGCGGGGGTGAGCAGTGGCGCCGACGGCCTGACCGGAGCGGTGAGCAGCGTCGCCGGCGCGGCCGAGGCCGACGTGTTGGTGGTGCCGGTCGCGGGTGCCGACGGCCTGGAATTGCACACCGTCTCCACCGATGCGGCCGGGGTCGAGGTGTCACCGCTGCTGGCCCTGGACATGACCAGACCGCTTGCCAATGTGCGGTTTTCGGCGGCACCGTCCACCGTGGTCGGCCCCGGGGCGGACACCACCGTGACCGCAGCGCTGGAGACCGGTGCGGCGCTGCTGGCATCCGAACAGCTCGGCCTGGCGCAGTGGTGCCTCGAGACCACGCTGGCCTATGCCAAGCAGCGCAAGCAGTTCGGCCGCGCGATCGGGTCCTATCAGGCGATCAAGCACCGGCTGGCGGATCTGTGGTTCGAGGTCGGATCGGCGACGGCGGCCGCGCGCTACGCCGCGGACACCTGCGCCCGGGAAGATCCGGACGCGAGCGTCGCCGCGGCCATCGCGCAGGCTTACTGCAGCGGTATCGCGGTGCACGCCGCGGAGGAGTGTGTGCAGCTGCACGGCGGCATCGGCATGACCTGGGAGTATCCGGCGCACCTGTACCTCAAGCGGGCCAAGAGCGATCAGCTGGCGTTCGGCACCGCCTACCGTCATCGGACCCGGCTGGCCGGTCTGGTCGACCTGCCGGCCGGCTGAGCGCCATGCGGGTGCTGCTGTCGACCTACGACACGCGCGGCGGCGTCGAACCCCTGCTGGGAGTCGCGGTGCAGCTGCAGGCGCTCGGGGCCGAAGCGGTGGTGTGCGCGCCGCCCGACGACGAATTCGCCGAGCGGGCAGCAGGTTTCGGCATTCCGCTGGTGGGATTCGGTCCGTCGGTGCGCGAGGTGACGATCGGGGCGACGCAGTCGTCGGAGGAGGAGCTGCGCGGGCATGTGCTCGGGCTGCTCGCCGCACAGTTCGACACCGTCGCCGCCGCGGCGCAGGGATGCGACGCGATTGTGTCGGCCGCGCTGGTGTGGACGGCGGCCGGCGCGCGGTCGGTGGCCGACAAACTCAACATCCACTACGTCTACGCGAGCTACCACCCGACCCACCTGCCGTCCCCGTACCACCCGCCGCCCGAGTACGTCGGGCGGGGAATGGGGACGAGCGAGATCGACAACCGAATGATGTGGAACTACAACGCCCGCAACGCCAATGCGCTGTTCGGCCCGACGCTCAACAGCCACCGGGCGGCGATCGGCCTGGCCCCGGTGGACGACGTGCGTTCCTACGCCTACACCAACCGGCCCTGGCTGGCGGCCGACCCGACGCTGGGCCCGTGGCAGCCGCTGACGGACCTGCACGTCGTGCAGACCGGCGCGTGGGTGCTGCACGACCAACGCCCGCTCTCGGCCGAGCTGGAAGAGTTCCTGGACGCCGGCACGCCCCCGGTGTACGTGGGGTTCGGCAGCATGCCGCTGTGGGGTTCCAAGGAGGTGGTCCCGATGGCGATCGAGGCGATCCGTGCCCAGGGCCGGCGCGTGCTGCTGTCCCGCGGTTGGGCCGATCTGGTCCCGGCCGATGACCGCGACGATTGCCTGGGCGTCGGTGAGGTCAACCAGCAGGCGCTGTTCGGCCGGGTGGCCGCCGTTGTGCACCACGGCGGCGCGGGCACGACGACGACGGCAGCCCAGGCCGGCGTGCCCCAGCTCGTGGTACCGCAGGGGGCCGACCAGGTGTACTGGGCCTGCCGGGTGGCCGAGCTGGGCATCGGCACCGCGTGCGACGGTCCGACGCCGCCCCCGGGCTCGCTGCCGGCCGCGCTCGAGGTGACGCTGGCCGACGAGACCCGTGACCGGGCCGCGGCGGTGGCGGCGACGACCCGCGCCGACGGCGCGGCGGTGGCCGCGAAGTTGTTGCTCGATGCGGTGAGCGGCGGAAAGCCCTAGCGCGCCAGCGCCGAACCGAAGAGCTCCGTCATCGCTTCCCAATGGCGTTGCGCGGCAGCCGCGTCATAGGGCGCGTTGTCCGGAACCGCGAAGCCGTGGGCCGCGGCGTACCACTCGATGGTGTGCCGCACGCCGGCCGCCGTCAGCGCCTTATCGAGCTGTTCGGCATGGTCGGTGGTGAACGACGCGTCGTTCTCGGCGCCGCCGACGTAGACCGTGGCGGTCATCCGGTCGGCCAGCAGATGCGGGCTGTCCGCGGTGTCGGACACCAGGCCGCCGCCGTGGAAGGACGCCGCTGCCGCGACTCGGTCGGGGACCCGGCCGGCCACCAGCACCGACATCCGCCCACCCATGCAGTAGCCGCAGACGCCGAAGCGTTCACCGAAAACTTCGGGGCGCGCCGCCAGGTAGTTGAAGAACGCGCGGGCGTCGCTGGTGATCTTGTCCGGCGTCAGGCTGCCGATCATCGCAAACAGGCGCTTGCGTTCCTGTTCGTCGCCGAACACGCTGGCCATGTCGAACGGGGCCCAGTCGGCGTTGCGGTAGTACACGTCCGGCAGCAGCACCGTGTACCCGAATCCGGCCAATTTGGCCGCCATTTGCTGGAAGGTGTCCCGCACGCCGCCGGCGTCGGGGTACATGATCACGGCGGGGTTGGAAACACGGGTGTCCGGACCTTCGGGGGTGAACAGACGGACGGGGCAGGTCCCGTCGGCGGTGGTGATCGAGTCGGTGATGTTCGGCATGGCACCCGTTCTACTCCGCGGAATCGCCGCTAAGCTGACCGCGTGCCGATCCCCACGCCCTACGAGGATTTACTGCGTCTGGTCCTCGAGACGGGCTCGGCGAAATCGGACCGCACCGGCACCGGAACCCGCAGCCTGTTCGGCCGGCAGTTGCGTTACGACCTGTCCGCCGGCTTCCCGCTGCTGACCACCAAGAAGGTCCACCTCAAATCGGTGGTCTACGAGTTGCTGTGGTTCCTGCGCGGCGACTCCAACGTCGGTTGGCTACAGGAGCACGGCGTCACGATCTGGGACGAATGGGCCAGCGACACAGGCGATCTCGGACCCATCTACGGCGTGCAGTGGCGATCCTGGCCGACCCCAACGGGAGAGCACATCGACCAGATCAGCGCCGCGCTGGAATTGCTGCGCAGCGACCCGAACTCCCGGCGCAACATCGTCTCGGCGTGGAACGTCGGCGAAATCCCGCAGATGGCGCTGCCGCCGTGCCACGCGTTCTTCCAGTTCTACGTCGCAGACGGGCGGCTGAGCTGCCAGCTGTACCAGCGCAGCGCGGACCTGTTCCTCGGGGTGCCGTTCAACATCGCCAGCTACGCGCTGCTCACCCACATGATGGCGGCCCAGGCGGGCCTGGGCGTCGGCGAGTTCGTCTGGACCGGCGGCGACTGCCACATCTACGACAACCACGTCGAGCAGGTGCGCACCCAGCTCGATCGCGATCCGCGGCCGTACCCGGAACTCCTTTTAGCACAGCGTGATTCGATCTTCGACTACACCTACGAAGACGTCGTCGTCAAGAATTACGATCCGCACCCGGCGATCAAAGCTCCCGTCGCTGTATGACCCGCATCGGTTTGGTGTGGGCTCAGTCCACATCCGGTGTCATCGGCCGCAATGGCGACACCCCCTGGCACGTACCCGAAGACCTGGCCCGCTTCAAACAGGTGACGGTGGGGCACACCGTCGTGATGGGCCGGCGCACCTGGGACTCGTTGCCGGCCAAGGTGCGGCCGCTGCCCGGCCGCCGAAACATCGTGCTGTCCCGCCAGGCCGACTTCGTCGCTGACGGCGCCGAAGTGGTCGGCTCCATCGACACCGCCCTGACCGACCCCGAGGCGTGGGTGATCGGCGGCGCCCAGATCTACGCGCTCGCGCTGCCGCACGCCAGCCGGTGCGAGGTCACCGAGATCGAGGTCGACCTGGTGCTCGACGACGAGGACGCGCTGGCCCCGATGCTCGACGAGTCATGGCTCGGCGAGACGGGTGAATGGCAGGTCAGCCGCTCTGGCCTGCGATATCGCTTCCACAGCTATCGTCGAGCCTGAGCGCTCGTATCCCCACCTGACATACTCGACGGGGTCGGTGGGGTCGGCGTGACGGGATTTTCGGCATTTCCAGGGAGGGGAAATTGGCAGTGATCACCGAACCGGCAATGGCATTCACCCGCAAGTTCATGGGCTACGACTCGGCCGCGGTCGACGCGCACATCGAGATGTTGACCACCAAGCAGAATCTGCTGCTCAACGACGTCGAGAGCCTGCGGGCGCGGTTGAAGAACTCCGGTGAGGAGACGGCGACGCTGCGCAAGGAGGTCGCGCTGCTCACCGACACCTCACCCGCGCCGCATGCGATGCAACAGCGGATGGCAAAGATGCTGGCCCGCACGGTCGACGAGATTTCCGAGATGCAGGACGAGGCGCGGGCCGAGGCGGAGGCGCTGATCGCCACGGCCGAGGCGGAGATCGAGGCCGAACAGCGCAAGCACCGTGAGGTGTTGGCGGAGATGGCCGCGCAGCACAAGGCCATGGAAGCGGAGTATCGCGAATCCAAGGAAGCCCTCGAGGCCGAACTGGCCGGCATGCGCGACGACGCCGAGCGGGTGCGTGAGCAGCTGCTCGCCGACGCCAAGGAGCGCGTCGACCGGGATCGCGAGGAGGCCCGGCGGGCGGTGGACGCCGCCAGCGAGCGCCGGATCAGGGTGTTGGAACAACTCCTGGGCGTCTACCGCGATCTGGAGACGGTTCCGGCCGCGCTCGAGTCGGCGTACCGCGAACAACAGAACCCGTCGGAGACTGCCGTGTCGGTGGAGGAGAAGGTCAGCGCGGGGTGAGCCCGCGCTGACGGCGGCGCCTTGACCGGTATTCTCGGCGCGTGTCGATCAGCAGGCTGACCGCCGCACAGGCCCGGCGGATAGCCGTTGCGGCCCAAGGGTTTACCGAGCCGCGACCCCGCGGCGAGATCACCCGCGCACACCTGCGCCGGCTGATCTCGAGAATTCAAGTGCTGCAACTGGATTCAGTCTCCGTGGCGGTGCGTGCCCACTACGCGCCGGTGTTCAGCCGGCTCGGACCCTACGACCGCGACGTGCTGGACCGCGCCGCCTGGGGCCCGCGCTCGTCGCGGCTGCTGGCCGAGTACTGGGCGCACGAGGCCGCGCTGATGGCCGTCGACGACTGGCCGCTGCTGCGCTGGCGGATGCGCCAGTACCGGCATGGCCGATGGGGCACCCACATCGTCAAGGCCAACCCGAAGCTCGCCGACAAGATCATCGACGCCGTCGGCGAACTCGGGCCCAGCACCGCCGGACAGATCGAGGCCCATCTCGAGGCCGAAACGCCCGGACCCCGGGGAAGCTGGTGGGGCAGTCGCAGCGACACCAAGTGGGTCGCCGAGGCGCTGTTCGCGGCCGGGGTGCTCACCACCGCCACCCGGGTCGGGTTCGCCCGCCACTACGACCTGGTGGAACGGGTGCTGCCGGCCGCCGTGCTGGCCCGCGAGGTCGACGACGCCGACGCCATCCGCGAGCTTTGCCTGCGCGCCGCCACCGCGCTGGGCGTGGCCACCGAGGCCGACATCCGCGACTACTTCCGGCTCGCCGCCCAACAGGTCAAGCCGGCGATCGCCGGGCTGATCGCCGCCGGCGAGATCGAGCGGGTCCAGGTCGACGGCTGGTCGGCTCCCGCGTATCTGCACGCGCGCCGAACGGTGCCCCGGCTGGATCGCGGCACCGCGCTGCTGTGCCCGTTCGACCCGTTGATCTTCTTCCGGCCGCGGGTGGAGCGGCTGTTCGATTTCCACTACCGCATCGAGATCTACACCCCGGCGGCCAAGCGCCAGTACGGCTATTACGTGTGGCCGCTGCTGGTGGACGGCGAGCTGATGGCGCGGGTCGACCTCAAGGCCGACCGCGCCGCCGGCACGCTGCGGGTGGTCGGCGCGTTCGGCGAGCCCGGGGCGTCGCGCCCCCGGGTGGCCGCCGCGCTGGCCGGCGAGCTGGCGTCGATGGCGTCCTGGCTTGGCCTGGGCGGGTTTACCGTCTCGGGCCGTGGCGATCTGGCCGCGGAGTTGCGCACCGCCGCCAAGCGGGTCGGCTGATGGCGACCGACAAGGAACTCAAGGCCACGCTGTGGAAGGCGGCCGAGAAACTGCGCGGTTCGCTGTCGGCGAGTCAGTACAAGGACGTGATCCTCGGGCTGGTGTTCCTCAAGTACGTCTCCGAGTCGCACTGGAACACCTTGGCGGACAACGCAAAAGCGGAGAATATCGGCCGGCTGGCCGACGACGCGATGGGCGCCGTGATGGCGGCGAACCCGGCCCTGGCCGGAATGCTGCCGCTGATCTACGAAGACCTCGACCGGCGCCGGCTCGGTGAGCTGATCGAGCTGTTGGCAGACGCGCAATTCGGCGGCGGCCCCCGGGATCTGATGGGGGAGGTCTACGAGTACTTCCTCGGCAATTTCGCTCGCGCGGAAGGGAAACGGGGCGGGGAATTCTTCACGCCGCCCAGCATCGTGCGGCTGATCGTGGAGGTCCTGGAACCGGACGGCGGGCGGGTGTATGACCCGTGCTGCGGCTCGGGCGGGATGTTCGTGCAGACCGAGAATTTCATCGCCGCCCGCGACGGCGACCCGACGCAAGTCCGGATCTACGGTCAGGAGGGCGTCGAGCAGACCTGGCGAATGGCGAAGCTGAACCTCGCCATCCACGGGATCGACAATGCGGGCCTGGCCCGGGGCGACACGTTCGTCGACGACTTGCACGCCGGCGTCGCGATGGATTACGTGATGGCCAATCCGCCGTTCAACATCAAGGATTGGGCCCGCGACGAACACGACCCGCGCTGGCGCTTCGGTGTTCCCGCCGCCGGCAACGCCAACTACGCCTGGATTCAGCACATCCTGGCCAAGCTGGCGCCGGGCGGCCAGGCCGGCGTGGTGATGGCCAACGGATCGATGTCGTCGAACACACTCGGCGAGGGTGATATTCGCGCGCGGATCGTCGACGCGGACCTGGTGTCCTGCATGATCGCGCTGCCCGCGCAGCTGTTCCGCAGCACCGGAATCCCGGTGTGCCTGTGGTTCTTTGCGACCGACAAGGGGGACAGGTCCGGTCAAGTGTTGTTCATCGACGCCCGCGCCCTCGGGCATCTCGTCGATCGCGCCGAACGCGCGTTGAGCGACGAGGACGTCGCCCGGATCGGAGACACCTATCACACCTGGTTCGGCTCGAAATCCGCCAAAGGCTCGATTTACCAGGATATTCCGGGTTTCTGCAAATCCGTATCGGTGGACGACGTCGCCGCTGCGGGTTATCTACTCACACCGGGACGCTATGTCGGTGCTCCGGCGGCCGGCGAGGACGCGGAGCCGGCCGACGAGAAGATCGCGCGGCTGACCCAGGACCTGTTGGCGGCGCTGGACGAATCCGCGCGCCAGGAGACGGCGTTGCGCCAGCAGGTGCGCCGACTGTGCTGAGGGCGACGCTCGGCGAGTATCTCGACTTCCGCACCGGAAGCGGCTCGCCGGCGCGGGCGCCCGAAGGGCGGTTTCCCGTCTACGGCGCCAACGGCGCGATCGGTTATGCGGCGCAATCGAACGCGAGCGGCCCGCTGATCGTGCTCGGTCGGGTCGGATCCTATTGCGGCAGCCTGCGTTACTGCGATTCGGATGTGTGGGTCACCGACAACGCGCTGGTGTGCCGGGCCAAGGAGCCCGCCGAGACCCGCTATTGGTACTACGCGCTGCAAACCTGCCGACTGGGCGATCACCGGGCCGGATCGGGCCAGCCGCTGCTCAATCAGGCGATTCTGCGCGACGTTTCGGTGCCGGCCGTGCCGGGAGGCCAGCGCCGCCGGATCGCTGCGCTGCTCGGCGCATTCGACGACAAGGTCGCCGCGAACGAACGCGTGATCGAGGCCGCCGAGCGGGTGATGCTCGCACTCGTCGAACCGCTCACCGGCTACGTGGCGCTGTCGACCCTGGCGCAACGGTCCACGGTGGTTCGCGGTCCGCACCAATTCGACGACGTTGTCGCGCATTTCAGTCTGCCGGCGTACGACGACGGCGCCACACCCCGGCGCGTCGAGCGGGCGGCGGTGAAAAGCGGCAAACTCGTGCTGTCCGATCCGTGCGTGCTGTTCGCCAAGCTGAACCCGCGGATTCCGCGCATCTGGAATGTCGTGCAACTGCCCTCCGAAATGGCAGTGGCGAGTACGGAATTCGCGGCGCTCAAACCCAATGGTGTCGACACCTCGGCGCTGTGGGCCGCGGTGCGGCAGCCCGACGTCTCGCAGCGACTGTGCCAGCAGGTCGCCGGAACCTCGACCAGCCGCCAACGCATTGCGTTGCAAGACCTGATGGACGTCGCGGTGCGTGACGTCCGTCGCCTGACCGCCGATGCGGCGCAGACGATCACCGGTCTGGGTGCGCTGTGTCACGCGCGGCGCAGCGAATCCCTGCGGCTGTCGGGTTTCCGCGATGCCCTGCTGCCGCTGCTGATGTCGGGCCAGGTCCGGATCGAGCAGGACCCCCGCTCGAGTTGAATTGCCCGGCTTTCTCCTCCCGCCGCTCCGCGGCGCGCATCGTCGCCGGGCTAAGGTAAGCGCCGTGGCCGAGACCGCGCCGCTGCGCGTGCAACTGATCGCCAAGACCGAGTTCTTGGCGCCGCCGGACGTGCCGTGGACCACCGACGCCGACGGCGGGCCCGCACTGGTCGAGTTCGCCGGCCGTGCCTGCTATCAGAGCTGGTCGAAGCCCAACCCCAAGACCGCGACCAATGCCGGCTACATCAAACACATCATCGACGTCGGCCACTTTTCGGTGCTCGAGCACGCCAGTGTGTCGTTCTACATCACCGGCATTTCGCGGTCGTTGACCCACGAACTGATTCGGCACCGGCATTTCTCCTATTCGCAGCTCTCGCAGCGCTACGTGCCGGAGGTGGACTCGCAGATCGTCGTGCCGCCGGGCCTGGAGGACGACCCCGAACTGGCACAGATCCTGGCCGCGGCCGCCGACGCCAGCCGCGCCACCTACACCGAACTGCTGGCCAGGCTCGAAGCCAAGTTCGCCGATCAGCCCAATGCCGTGCTGCGGCGCAAGCAGGCCCGGCAGGCGGCCCGCGCGGTGCTGCCGAACGCCACCGAAACCCGCATCGTCGTGACCGGGAATTACCGGGCCTGGCGGCACTTCGTCGCGATGCGCGCCAGCGAGCACGCCGACGTCGAAATCCGGCGGCTGGCCATCGAATGTCTGCGCCAGCTCATCGACGTCGCACCGGCGGTGTTCGCCGATTTCGAGATCTCCGCACTCGCCGACGGCACCGAGGTCGCGACCAGTCCGTTAGCCACCGAAGCCTGAGCCGCGCGGCGGCGAAATCGGTTTGGCACCGCCAGGTAATCTGGGAGCCGTGAGTTCCGTCGGATTCGATGCCCCAGCGCGTCTGGGAACCTTGCTGACCGCAATGGTGACGCCGTTTGCCGCCGACGGCTCGCTGGACACCGCCGCCGCGGCGCGGGTGGCAAACCACCTGGTCGACGCCGGCTGCGACGGCCTGGTCGTCTCGGGAACCACCGGCGAGTCGCCGACCACCACCGACGACGAGAAGCTCGAGCTGCTGCGCGTCGTGCTGGAAGCCGTCGGCGACCGGGCCCGCGTGATCGCCGGCGCGGGCACCTATGACACCGCGCACAGCATCAAGCTGGCCAAGGCCTGCGCGGCCGAGGGTGCACACGGGCTGCTCGTGGTCACGCCGTACTACTCGAGGCCGCCGCAGCGCGGGCTGATCGCCCATTTCACCGCCGTCGCCGACGCGACCGAGCTGCCGGTGCTGCTCTATGACATCCCGCCGCGGTCGGTGGTGCCGATCGAGCCCGACACCATCCGTGCGCTGGCCGCCCACCCGAACATCGTCGGGATCAAGGACGCCAAGGCCGATCTGCACAGCGGCGGCCAGATCATCGCCGAAACCGGATTGGTTTACTACTCCGGCGACGACGCGCTCAACCTGCCCTGGCTGGCGATGGGTGGGATCGGCTTCATCAGCGTGATTTCGCACCTGGCCGCCGGCCAGCTCCGGGAGTTGTTGTCCGCCTTCAATTCCGGTGATGTCGCGACCGCCCGCAAGATCAACGCGTCGCTCGCCCCGCTGTGCAACGCGATGGGCCGCCTGGGCGGAGTGACGCTGTCCAAGGCGGGCCTGCGCCTGCAGGGCATCGACGTCGGCGACCCCCGGCTGCCGCAGGTTGCCGCGACGCCCGAGCAGATCGACGCGCTGGCCGCCGACATGCGCGCGGCCTCGGTGCTTCGGTGACCCAAAGGGTGGCCTGACAGTGGAAGTAGACCTCAGCCCGCCAGGTCCGTTGACCGCAGGTGGGTTGCGGGTGACTGCACTCGGCGGCATCAGCGAAATCGGCCGCAACATGACGGTTTTCGAGCACCTGGGCCGGCTGCTGATCGTCGACTGCGGGGTGATGTTCCCCACCCACGACGAGCCCGGCGTCGACCTGATCCTGCCCGACCTGCGCCACATCGAAGACCGGCTCGACGACATCGAGGCGCTGGTCCTGACGCATGCGCACGAGGACCACATCGGGGCGATTCCGTTCCTGCTCAAGCTGCGGCCCGACATCCCGGTGGTCGGCTCCAAATTCACCCTGGCGATGGTCGCGGCCAAGTGCCGCGAGCACCGCATCAAGCCGGTGTTCGTCGAAGTCAAAGAGGGGCAGAGCAGCCATCACGGTGTGTTCGACTGCGAATACTTCGCGGTGAACCACTCCATTCCCGATGCATTGGCCATCGCGGTGTACACCGGCGCGGGAACGGTCTTGCACACCGGCGACATCAAGCTCGACCAAACCCCGCTGGACGGCCGGCCCACCGATCTCCCCGGCATGTCGCGGCTCGGTGACGCCGGGGTGGATCTGTTCCTGTGCGACTCGACCAACTCCGAGCATCCCGGTGTCGGGCCCTCCGAAAGCGAAGTCGGCCCGACCCTGCACCGGCTGATCCGCGGCGCCGAAGGCCGCGTGATCGTGGCGTGCTTTGCCTCCAACGTCGACCGGGTGCAGCAGATCATCGATGCCGCAGTGGCTTTGGGCCGACGCGTGTCGTTCGTCGGGCGGTCCATGGTGCGCAACATGAGCATCGCCCGGGATTTGGGATTCCTGCGGGTCGACGATTCCGACCTGATCGACATCGGGGCGGCCGAGATGATGGCGCCCGAGCGGGTAGTTCTGGTCACCACCGGCACCCAGGGTGAGCCGATGGCGGCGTTGTCGCGGATGTCGCGCGGCGAGCATCGCAGTATCACGCTCACCGCGGGGGACCTGGTCGTGCTGTCGTCGTCGCTGATCCCCGGCAACGAGGAGGCCGTCTACGGCGTCATCGACTCGCTGTCCAAGATCGGCGCCCGAGTGGTCACCAATGCCCAAGCCCGAGTGCATGTTTCGGGCCACGCCTACTCTGGTGAGCTGCTCTTCCTGTACAACGGCGTGCGGCCCCGCAATGTGATGCCGGTGCACGGCACCTGGCGCATGCTGCGCGCCAACGCCAAGCTGGCCGCCACCACCGGAGTGCCGGAGGAGTCAATCCTGTTGGCCGAGAACGGCGTCAGCGTCGATCTGGTCGGGGGCAGGGCGTCGATCGCCGGGGCGGTGCCGGTCGGCATGATGTTCGTCGACGGGCTGGTCACCGGCGACGTCGGCGATATCACGCTGGGCGAGCGGCTGATTCTGTCCGAGGGGTTTGTCGCGGTGACGGTGGTGGTCACCCGCGGCACCGGGCGACCGGCGGCGACGCCGCATCTGCATTCGCGCGGATTCTCCGAGGATCCCAAGGCGCTCGAGCCCGTTGTGCGCAAGGTCGAAGAAGAGCTCGAAGCGTTGGTCGCCAACAACGTGACCGACCCGGTCCGGATCGCTCAGGGTGTGCGGCGCACCGTCGGCAAATGGGTGGGCGAAACCTATCGTCGGCAACCCATGATCGTGCCCACCGTCATCGAAGTGTGACGCTGGTCAACGAAACATAAACTGCCGCACTACTTTCCGGTGTCCGTTTAGGTCACGCCCAAGATGCTGCTCAGCGAGCCGGCAATTTCGGCGAGCGATGCGACCAGGCGCTCTTCCTCGGCCTCGCTGCTCGCGGTCGCCACGGCAGCCGCTTTCTGCAGCGCGTCGTTGATGCGCTCCTCCACTGTCGCGGCGCCCAGCCTGAGCAGGCCTGGTTCGATATCGACGTCGGTCAAAACCAATTGCGCATTCAGGGTCACCGTGACGGTTTCGGTTTCGTCGGTGGCGGTGAAGCTGCCGGTGTCCGTTCGATGCATGTGGTCGTCGAGGACCGACTGAAATTGTTGTGCTTGCCGAAGCGCCTCGGCCACCTGCGGGTGCATTTGGTCGGTCATCATTGGCGTCCTTTCCTTGCCGGCAGCAGCGTTGATGCGGGTCTGAACTGGTCACGTTTTCGGTCCAGTATTTCCTCAAGTTTAGGGTGATTTTTCCGTTCCGAATGCACGTGTTTTCTCGCTGTTTTCTTGAGTGAATCTGATTTTCAATTGCAATTGATGCGTCGAAAAATTGGTGCATCAACCACCTCGATACCGGGGTTACGCTCGGTTGACGACGCGATGCCCGGGCCTATCGCGCACAAATCTGAATGCTTGAAGGGAATCTCCGATGTCTATATTTGCTTCCGCCGCCAGGTGTCTCACCAGCCTGGCCAACCTGGGTCAACAAGGCGCTGGCCTGGGCCTCGATTTCGGTGGCTGGAGCGGCTCGCAACCGGGCGCCGAAGGCTGGGCTACGACGGCGACCAATACCGCGGGCGACCTTGGGTCCTTTGGGGGTTTTGTCGCCGGGCGAGTGATGTCTGCGAACGTGAAGTCCCTGTCTGAGACGGCCCAAAAGCAACTGTTTAACCAGATGGGCGGAGCAAAGGGGATGAAAGACTTCGCCAAAGGGGTCAGCATCATCTCCTGGACCATGACCACCGTCCAGCTTTTGCAGCTGACGACCGGATTCGGGACACCTTATGACGGAGCAGGCCTGAAAACCGGGTCGCAGCAATTCACCACCCTCGCCGCCCAACTGAAGTCCGCACTTCCCGACACCGAGTGGGTGGGTGACGCTTCGGAAGCCTATGCCGGCCAAGACAAGTCGCTGCAGAGCATCGCGCAGACAATGGCCGACCTGGACAACCAGCTGGCGGCCCTGGTGAAAAACCAGGCCGACTGGGTCACCCATATGCAACTGGCCTTCGGCATCTTGAACGCCGTCCTCGCGACAGCTCTGATCATCGAGATGGTCATGACGTTCACAGTGCCGGCCCCGATCGGCCCCATCGCGGCGAAAGCCTTCGCGATCACCGTTGCGACTCTGGGGATTTCGGCTGCCGTGAGCTTCCTGGGAACTTTGCTGGGCTATTCGATCGAGAACGGCAAGAAGGCGGATGCGTTGGCCTCGAGCTACTCCGCGCTGGCCGCGGGGACCGTTCAGAACGATTCGGTCGCTCAGTCGAAGGTGGCCGCCTCGGGCGGCTCCACGGTGTCGAGCTTCGAGGCCATCTCGTCGGGTCTGTCCGAGATATCCGTCGTTGCCGGCGGGCCGACCGACGCGCCGCCGGCGGCCAACGAGCGCACGGAGCAGCGCACACGGCCAGACGCCGCTGCGAGCGTGGCCGGCCCAGGCGGCGCCCCAGCGCCCGCGGCGCCGGCGGCCCCCGCCGCGGCACCCGCGGCAGCCGACGCGCCGGACTACGCGTCCTCGTCCGCGCCGACGGGCACCATGCCCACGTTGGTCCAGGCCGCCGCAATGTCAGGACAGGCCACCAACCTGTCCAGCCGGGTGTCCCGGCCCGAAAGCCTGGTCAGCCAGGCCAAGACGCAGCTGCAGGACATCGTGGACATGACCGCGCAGGAGCACGAGCCGGCGATGCCCGACATGGGCCCCTCGGGCTACGGCGCCGCCGGCGCTGGTGCTGGCGCGAGTCCGGTCGGGCCGGTCCCCATCGAGGTAACGCCGGTCCGCGACGAACCGGCGCAGTCGCCGACTACCGCGTGATTCACCGAATCAGGGTTTAAGGAGAAGCAACCATGGCTGACCTAGCCGTCACACCAGAACACCTCGCCAAGTTGGCGACAACGCAGGACCAAGCGGCCACGCAGGCCACCACTGCCTCATCGGCGGGCTCCAATGTGGAAGTCGCCACCTGGGTCACCCACGGCATCATCAGCGGTGCGTCCAATGTGGCCTTCACCAAAGCCGCGGCCGCGCGGAAGAAGACGGCCGACGCGATGAGCAAGGCGTCGACCGAGCTCGCCGGCAAGCTGCGCACCGCGAACGCCGTCTACGGAAGTGCCGACGACGAAGCGGGCAAGAATATCGACCGACAGCTCCTCGATCGCTGACGCGCTACGTCTTCACCGCGTACGCCGACCATTCCAGCTGCGACGCTTTGAGTTTGCGGCCGGTGGGTTCGACGTAACGCGCGACCAGTTCGTCCGGTCCAGCCTGCTCGACCAGCCGCCAACCGTAGTCGGCGATGAAGTCGGCGACCTCGTCGGGCTCGATGCCGAAATGCCAAAGCTGTTGGCGCTGACGGACTTTGCGATACAGCGTGCGGGTGCCGTAGCGGTTGGTCCCGTCGATGAAGTCGCGGCGGACGTAGGTGAACACCAGCCGGCTGCCCGACGCGGCCGCACGCAGGCCGTCGAGGGTGCGCCGCACGCCGGCCTCGGTGAGGTACTGCGTGACGCCTTCGCAGATGAAGAACGCCCGATAATCGGTGTGATAGCCGTGCTCGGCCAGCGCGGTGAGCAAGTCGTCGTGCTCGAAATCCAAGGCCACCAAGCGAACCGAGAGCGGTGGGCCGCCCAGCACCCGCTGCACCGTCCTGGCCTTGCGGGCGATGTTGACCGGCAGGTCCACTTCGAAGACCGGGATGCGGACCCGCCGGTTGAGCAGGTAGGCCCGGGTGTCCAACCCGGCGCCGAGGACCACGACCGCATTGATGTCGTCGAGCGACTCGGTGATCTTGTCGGCGATGAAACGTTTGCGGCAGGCCAGGTTTGCCCACAGTCCGGGGCCGGCCCATTCCGATGAGCCGATCATCAGGCGGCGGATCGGCGTCGACCGGGTGGTGGCGACCAGCCAGCGCAAAGGGGCGGGCAAGAACAGGTCCGCGAGGTCGTCGTCCACCAAGCGGCGCCCGGCCGGTTCGTTCTGCTCGACGGCGGCCAGCACCATCGGGCCAAAAGCGGTCTGCGCAGCGGGATTTCGCGCCATGACCGCTACTTGTTCAGGAAGCCCGCGTCGACCGGCAAGGTCACCCCGGTGATGTAGCGGGCCTGATCGGACACCAGCCATGCCACCGCGTTGGCGATGTCCTCGGCGTCCAGCACCTCCACCGGCATCGCGTTGCCCATGGCTCCGGGGTTGTCGGTCGCGGCGGCCATCTTGGCCAGCCACTCGCGGGTGAACTCGTTGTTGATCATCGGCGTCTCCACGCCGGAGGGGTGAATCGAGTTGACCCGGATCATTTGCTGGGCAAGCAGATTCGCATACACCCGCATCAACCCGACCACGCCGTGCTTGGCGGCGGCGTAGCCGACCGAGCCGGCGTCCGGGCTGCCGACACCGGCCAGCCCCGCGGCCGAACTGATCAGCACGATCGACCCACCGTCGCCCTGCTTGACCATCGTGGGTATCGAGGCCTTGATCGTGTTGTAGACGCCGGTGAGGTTGACGTCGATGACATCGCGCCAGCCGTCGTCACCGGATTGCATCGGGGCGATGCCGGCGTTGGCCACCACGATGTCGAGCCGGCCGAGCTCGTCGATCGCGGCCTGCACCGCGGCCGACAGCGACTCGCGATCCCGCACGTCGGCCTGTTTGGCCACGATGCGGGCGCCGGTGTCCTCGACGAGTTTGACGGTGGCCGCCAGGTCCTCGGGCGTGGCCAGCGCGTAGGGGACGCTGGCGATCGGTGCGCAGATGTCGATCGCGATCACGTCGGCGCCGTCGCTGGCCAGTCGAACCGCGTGGGCCCGGCCCTGACCGCGGGCCGCACCGGTGATCAGCGCGACCTTTCCCTTCAGCGGCCCGTCCGGGCCATGCGCTGTCACTTGCGTAGTTGTCCCTTGTCCGGGTCGCCCGCGGGAATGGGCTGCAGGGTCTTGATGTCCGGCGCTCCGGCCAGGTGCTCACCGGCCGCCGCGAACAGCTTGCCGATGGCGGGCGCCGTGCTGTGCACCTTGAGTGCCTCCTCGTCGGCCCACTGCTCGATGAAGACGAACGTTTCGCCGCTCTGCTGCACCGAGTAGAGCTGGCAGCCCGGCTCTTCGTGAACCTCTTCGACCGCGGCGGTGAGGATGTCGCGGACGGTGTCGACCGACTCGGGTTTGACGGTCAGGGTGGCGACGACGACGACGGGCATGCGGAGCTCCTTGAGGGGTAGCGGCGGGATGATTGTCACCCTACTCACGCGCGAATCGTGGCTGTCGGCATGCCTGTGGCGCCGGGGGTCGTTTCGGGCCCCCGCCGAGGCGCTCGGGCACCGAATTGACACGCTTTTGTGACCCGTGTGGCAGATGGTGAATATGGGGCTGATGCGACTAGGCTGGAGCCCATGGCTAGTAAGACCGCTGCCCGCTCCGGAACCCGAACGAGCAGGTCCAAAGGCCACTTCGCGGTCCAGCGGGTCGCGAAGTGCGCGACCGCACCCGCCCGCAAGAAGCCGAGCAGGCCGGCCAAACGGCACCCACCGGTCCCTGTTCGTCGCCGCCGGGATCACCGGTGGGCGGGCCCCTCCGGGCGACCTGGCTGATGGCGGCCCCGGGGCACCGGCGGCGCCGCACGGTCGATCGGGCGGGCCCGTGACATCGAACCCGGGCACCGCCGCGACGGGATCGCACTGGTGCTGCTGGCCCTTGCCGTCGTGGTCGCCGCGAGCTCGTGGTTCGATGCCGCGCGGCCGATCGGCGCCTGGGTCGACACGGTGCTGCGCACCTTCATCGGGGCCGGTGTCCTGGCGCTGCCGGCCGTCCTCGGGGCGATCGCGGTGATGCTGATGCGCACCGAACCCCAACCCCCGAGGCACGGCCGCGGCTGATCCTGGGCGCGAGCATGATCAGCTTCTCGCTGCTCGGTCTGCGTCACCTGTGGTCGGGTTCGCCGGGAGACCCCGAATTGCGCCGTCGCGCAGCGGGATTCATCGGCTTCGCGATCGGCGGCCCGCTGGCCGACGGGCTGACGCCGTGGATCGCCGCGCCACTGTTGTTCATCGGCGCAATGTTCGGGCTGCTGCTGCTGACCGGCACCACGCTGCGCGAGCTGCCCGAGATGACGCGGGCCCTGTTCGGCATGCCGTTCGTGGACGACTACTACGCCGACGAGGACGACGACGGCTACGCCGATGACGAAGCGCGCGAAGACTTTTCCGACGGCTACTACGACGACGGCACACCCGACGAGGAGCCGCCGGCGTGGCCGTCCGCCGACAAGGCGTCCGACAAGGCCCCCGTCTCGCTCGACGAGCCGCCGGCCGACGAGACGCCGACCGTTCCGGCCATCCCCAAGAGCCGCCGTCGTGCCGTCAAGAAGCAGGAAACCCAGGTGCTGGACCGGGTCGTCGAGGGCCCGTACACGCTGCCGTCGATGGAGCTGCTGGTGGCCGGCGACCCGCCCAAGAAGCGCAGCGCCGCCAACACCCAGATGGCGAGGCCATCGGTGAGGTGCTGACCCAGTTCAAGGTCGACGCGGCCGTCACCGGCTGCACCCGCGGTCCCACGGTCACCCCGCTACGAGGTGGAGCTCGGGCCGGGCGTCAAGGTCGAGAAAAATCACTGCGCTGCAGAAGAACATCGCCTACGCGGTGGCCACCGAGAGCGGTCCGGATGCTCGCCCCGATCCCCGGCAAGTCCGCCGTCGGCATCGAGGTGCCCAACACCGACCGCGAAATGGTGCGGCTGGCCGACGTGCTCACCGACCCGTCGACCCGCCGCGAACCATCACCCCGCTGATCATCGGGCTGGGCAAGGACATTGAGGGCGAGATGATCTCGGCCAACCTGGCCAAGATGCCGCACCTGCTGGTGGCCGGCTCCACCGGTTCCGGTAAGTCCAGCTTCGTCAACTCCATGCTGGTGTCGCTGCTGACCCGGGCCACCCGGAAGAGGTCAGGATGATCCTGATCGACCCGAAGATGGTGGAACTGACGCCGTACGAAGGCATTCCGCACCTGATCACCCCGATCATCACGCAGCCGAAGAAGGCCGCGGCCGCGCTGGCCTGGCTGGTCGAGGAGATGGAGCAGCGCTACCAGGACATGCAGGCCTCCCGGGTGCGGCACATCGACGACTTCAACGCGAAGGTGCGCTCCGGCGAGATCACGGCTCCGCTGGGCAGCCAGCGGGTATACCGGCCGTACCCGTACGTCGTCGCGATCGTCGACGAGTTGGCCGACCTGATGATGACCGCGCCGCGCGACGTCGAGGACGCGATCGTGCGGATCACCCAGAAGGCCCGCGCCGCCGGCATCCACCTGGTGCTGGCCACGCAGCGCCCGTCCGTCGACGTGGTCACCGGCCTGATCAAGACCAACGTGCCGTCGCGGCTGGCGTTCGCGACGTCGTCGCTGACCGACAGCCGGGTGATCCTGGACCAGCAGGGTGCCGAGAAGCTGATCGGGATGGGCGACGGCCTGTTCCTGCCGATGGGCGCCAACAAGCCGCTGCGGCTACAGGGTGCGTACATCACAGACGAGGAGATCCACGCCGTCGTCAGCGCCTGCAAGGACCAGGCCGAACCCGAGTACACCGACGGCGTCACCACCGCCAAGCCCACCGCCGAGCGCACCGACGTCGACCCCGACATCGGCGACGACATGGACGTCTTCCTGCAGGCCGTCGAGCTGGTGGTGTCCAGCCAGTTCGGCTCCACGTCGATGCTGCAGCGCAAGCTGCGCGTCGGCTTCGCCAAGGCCGGCAGGCTGATGGACCTGATGGAGACCCGCGGCATCGTCGGGCCCAGCGAAGGGTCCAAGGCGCGCGAGGTGCTGGTCAAGCCCGACGAACTGGCCGGAACGCTGGCGCTGATCCGCGGCGGCGCCAACGCCGACGGATCCGACGACGAAGGCGACTAACTGTGCGCCGAACGTGAACTCACTGCGAAAAATCGCCCCAAATCTCGCAGCCAGTTCACGCTCGGCGCGGCGGGCGACTCAAGCCGCCTAGAGCAGCAGCAGCATCCGGGTGTTGCCCAGGATGTTCGGCTTGACGTAGCTGAGGTCCAGGAACTCGGCCACACCGATGTCGTAGGAGCGGCACATCTCCTCGAAGACCTCGGCGGTGACCGGCGTGCCCTCGATCTCGGTGAACCCGTGCTTGCCGAAGAACTCGGTCTCGAAGGTCAGCACGAAGATCCGCTTCAGGTGCAGCTCGCGAGCGACGTCGAGCAGCGAGACGATCGCATGGCCGACGCCGTGTCCCGTCGCCGCCGGGTCGACCGCGACGGTGCGGATCTCGCCGAGGTCCGACCAGAACACGTGCAATGCGCCGCAGCCGACCACCCGGCCGTCAAGCTCGGCCACCCAGAACTCCTGGACGGCCTCGTACAGCGTCACCAGGGCCTTTTCCAGCAGAATCTTGCCTGCATAGGTGTCGACGAGGTGCTTGATCGTGGGGATATCGGAGGTTCGGGCGCGCCGGACGACGACTGACTCGTTATCCCGAGAACGTTCGGTCACGGATAACAGTATTGACATCTGGGGCGGGCCTGCTGGTCAACCGTTATTCTGTTGCCGTGTCGGGGCAGCCGCAGACAGGGCCGGTGGCGGGGCATGTCAGCATCGCCAACCTGGCCAATGTCCTGACGTTGTTGCGGCTGGTGCTGGTTCCGATCTTCCTGCTCGCATTGTTCGCCGGGGGCGGCCACGAAACCGTGGCGCGGATCGCGGCTTTCGTGGTGTTCGCGGTGGCCTGCATCACCGACCGGCTGGACGGCCTGCTGGCCCGCAACTACGGCATGGCGACCGAGTTCGGCGCGTTCGTCGATCCGATCGCCGACAAGATGCTGATCGGGTCGGCGCTGGTGGGACTGTCGATGCTCGGCGACCTGCCCTGGTGGGTGACCGTGCTGATCCTGATTCGTGAAATCGGGGTGACGCTGTTGCGGCTGGCCGTGATTCGCCGCGGTGTCATCCCGGCCAGCTGGGGCGGCAAACTCAAGACGTTTGTCCAGGCGGTGGCCATCGGGTTGTTCGTGTTGCCGCTGTCGGGACCGTTCCTGATCGTGGCGTCGGTGGTGATGGCCGCCGCGATCGTGCTGACCGTGGTCACCGGAATCGACTACGTGGTCTCGACCGTCAGGGAAGTGCGGCGGACGGGAACCTAGACGGCCGCTGCTGGCGTTGACCTGATGGAGCATGGCTTTGCTCTGGAGACGAAGGAGAGCAGGATGTCGCCATTGGTGCGCGAGGTCATCGGCGAGGTGTTGCGCCTGGCCCGAACGACACAGGGCCGAACACTGCGCGAGGTATCGGACACGGCGCGGGTGAGCCTCGGGTATCTCTCGGAGGTCGAGCGCGGCCGCAAAGAGGCCTCCAGCGAGCTGCTGAACGCGATCTGCGACGCGCTGGAGGTGCCGCTGTCGACGGTGCTCACCGACGCCGGTGAGCGGATGGCGAACGAGGAACGCGCGGCCGCCGCGCAGACGGCCGAGGCCCGCGCGTCCACCATCGACGCCACCACCAAGGTGGTCATTCCGCAGGTTGCTTCGCTCGCGGTGGCCTGAGGGTGGGGCAATCGGCGCCGACCCGATAAATTGAGCGACAAGCCCAACCGGCACAAGAAGCGAAGGCGGAGCTAACTCATGGCCAATCCGTTCGTCAAAGCGTGGAAATACGTCATGGCGCTGTTCAACGCGAAAATTGACGAGCACGCCGATCCCAAGATCCAGATTCAGCAAGCCATCGAGGAAGCCCAGCGCACGCACCAGGCGCTGACCCAGCAGGCGGCGCAGGTGATCGGCAACCAGCGTCAGCTGGAGATGCGGCTCAACCGGCAGCTGGCCGACATCGAGAAGCTTCAGGTCAACGTGCGCCAGGCGCTGACCCTGGCCGACCAGGCCACCGCCGCCGGCGACGGCGCCAAGGCCGCGGAGTACACCAACGCCGCCGAGGCGTTCGCGGCCCAGCTGGTCACCGCCGAACAGAGCGTCGAAGACCTCAAGACCTTGCACGACCAGGCCCTGGGCGCGGCGGCGCAGGCCAAGAAGGCCGTCGAACGCAACGCGATGGTGTTGCAGCAGAAGATCGCCGAGCGCACCAAGCTGCTCAGCCAGCTCGAGCAGGCGAAGATGCAGGAGCAGGTCAGCGCGTCGCTGCGGTCGATGAGCGAGATCGCCGCGCCGGGCAACACCCCGAGCCTCGACGAGGTGCGCGACAAGATCGAACGGCGCTACGCCAACGCGGTCGGCTCCGCCGAGCTCGCCCAGAATTCGGTGCAGGGCCGCATGCTCGAGGTGCAGCAGGCCAGCGCCGAGATGGCGGGTCATTCCCGGCTCGAGCAAATCCGCGCGTCGATGCGGGGCGAGGCCCTGCCGACGGGCGGCACACCCGCGGCCCCCGGAGCCACGCCGGCCACCCCGGCCGAGGGACAAATCGCCGAGAAACCCTTCGGTCAGTAGCTCGACGGCCGGAGTGACATGGCGGTGAAGGCGACGCAGCGCGGCCCTTGGCGGGCCCTGCTGCAGCACGGGCTGGACACCGCCGCCGATCTGTCCGGCTTCGTCGCCCAGAAGATCAGCGCGGCCGCCGATCCGCGGGCCCGGCTGTTGCGCCGTCGTCGCCGGGCACTGCGCTGGGCCTGGATCTTCACCGTCGGCAGCGTCTTCTGGGGTCTGGTCACCGCTGTGCTGGCGTGGTGGGGCTGGTTCGTGCTGCTGTTGCAGATCACCGGCGCGATCGCGGTGATCGAGGTGATTCCCGCGACGCTGCTGTTCTTCCGCTACCACTGGCTCAAGGCCGAGCCGCTGCCGGCCAGCCGGCCCGTCAACGCCCGCCGGCTGCCGCCCCCGGGCTCCGCGGCGCGGCCCGCGATGTATGCGCTCGGCGCCTCCGAGCGCGGGTTCTTCTCGTTGCTGGGCGTCATCGAGCGTGGCGCCATGCTGCCGGCCGACGAGATCGGCGACCTGACCGCGGCGGCGAACAAGACCTCGGCCGCGATGGCGTCCACCGCCGCGGAAGTGGTGTCGATGGAGCGCGCGGCGCACAACTCGGATTCGTCGCGGGCGTATCTGGTGCCGACCATCAACGCGTTCACCGCGCAGCTCAGCGCCGGCGTCCGGCAGTACAACGAAATGGTCACCGCCGCAGCGCAATTGGTTTCCTCGGCGAACGGTGATGGGTTGGCCGACGCGCACCGGCGCTACCGGGCCGAACTGGTCGAGGCCACCGATCGCCTGACCGGTTGGGCACAGGCGTTCGACGAACTCGGCGGGCTACCGCGCCGTTAGAACGAAGCTTTGAGCGACGGCAGTACCAGCGCCGCCACCCCGCGCAGCAACGCCTTGGTCATGTCGAAGAAGTCAAAGTAGTCCCGCCACAGCGTGATTCGCCCGTTGTGCACCTCGAACACGCCGCACACCCAGAACTGCAGGCGCAGCGGGCCCAGGATCAACGCGTCGCTGCGCTCGGTGAGCACCGCGGCGCCGTCGGCGGCGATGCGGTGGATCTTGACCTCGAATCCCGCGCGGCCGTCCATTCGGCGGAACAGCTTCATCGCCGCGGCGCGGCCATGGATCGTCGGCAATCCGACGTTTTCGTAGACGAGGTTGTCGTCCAGCGAGGCGTCCGCGGTTTCGAAATCCGCGTCCATCAGGGCGTTCAGAAAAGTCTCGACCGTGCGCGTGTTCGCGACGGCTGTCCCAGTCAGCTCGGTGGTCATGGTTGCCAGCCTACGGTCGAAGCGCTGTGGCAGGGTAGGGCGGTGCGAGTCGCCGTTGTCGCCGGGCCGGATCCCGGGCACTCGTTTCCCGCGATCGCGCTGTGTCAGCGCTTCCGGGACGCGGGCGATGAGCCGACGCTGTTCACCGGCGAGGAGTGGCTCCAGGCCGCCCGTGAGGCCGGGTATCGCCGCCGTCGCGCTGGACGGTCTGACGGCCACCGACGAAGACGTCGACGCCGGGGCTCGAATCCACCGGCGCGCGGCCCGGATGGCGGTGCTCAATGTGCCGGCGCTGCGCGACCTGGCGCCCGATCTGGTGGTGTCCGACGTGATCACCGCCGGCGGCGCATGGCCGCCGAGCTGCT
Source organism: Unio delphinus (assembly GCA_029339505.1). Taxonomy (NCBI): domain Eukaryota; kingdom Metazoa; phylum Mollusca; class Bivalvia; order Unionida; family Unionidae; genus Unio; species Unio delphinus. The sequence continues at coordinate 69,824 of JAQISU010000715.1, read as the reverse complement.
CGGTATCCCGTGGATCGAGCTCAACCCGCACCCGCTGTACCTGCCGTCGAAGGGGCTGCCGCCGATCGGCAGCGGCCTGGCACCGGGCACCGGCATTCGCGGGCGGCTGCGCGATGCCGCGATGCGGGCGTTGACGGCGCGGTCGGTGCGTGCGGGCGCGGCGCAGCGTGAGGTCTCCCGGGCCGAGATCGGCTTGCCGGCGCGCGATCCGGGGCCGCTGCGACGGCTGATCGCCACGCTGCCCGCGCTGGAGGTGTCCCGGCCGGATTGGCCCGACGAGGCCGTCGTGGTCGGGCCGCTGCACTTCGAGCCGACCGATCACATCCTCGAGGTCCCCGACGGTTCCGGGCCGGTGGTCGTGATCGCACCGTCGACCGCCCTGATCGGGACCGAAGGTCTGGCCGAAGTCGCGCTGGGCTGCCTGACGCCGGGGGAGACGCTGCCGGCGGGGTCGCGCCTGCTGGTGTCGCGGCTGGACGGACCGGATCTGACGGTGCCGCCGTGGGCGGCCGTCGGGCTGGGACGCCAGGACGAGCTGCTGGCGCATGCCGATCTGGTGATCTGCGGCGGTGGCCACGGAATGGTGGCCAAGACGCTGCTGGCCGGCGTGCCGCTGGTGGTGGTTCCCGGTGGCGGCGACCAGTGGGAGATCGCCAACCGGGTGGCGCGCCAGGGCAGTGCGAAGCTGATTCGTCCGTTGACCGCCGAGGCGTTGGCGATCGCGGTCAACGTCGTGTTGTCGACACCCCGCTACCGCGAGGCCGCGCGCACCGCGGCGTCCGGCATCGACCGCGTCGCCGACCCGGTGCGGGTGTGCCACCAAGCGCTGGCGCTTGCGAAATGACCAGGCTGGGTATGTTGGCTGGCGTGCGGCTGACGGAGTTCAACGAGCGGGTGGTGCTGCGATTCGGCGCGGCGTACGGCGCATCGGTGCTGGTAGACCACGTGCTGCCGGGTTTCGGTGGCCGGACCGCCGCCCAGGCGATCGAGGACGGCGTCGAACCCCGCGACGTCTGGCGGGCGTTGTGCGCCGACTTCGACGTGCCCCGCGAGCAGTGGTGAGCCGCGCTTAACGCCGGGCGGATCGCGGCGCCTGGCGAAACACGCAGTCGCCGCACACGGATCGTCCGGGGAGGCGATAGAACAGGCAGCAGCTGTCGCGCTTGAACCCCAGATGGGAGCCGGTGATGGCGCCGGACCCGGACAGCACGCCCGTGTTCAGCAGCGATTCGGTGCTCTCGACGATCCGCGCGCGCAGGTCGGGCCGGGCCGCGAGCAGCGCCCGTGACGCGCCGACGAGCGCGGACGCGATGTTGCCCGCCAGCAGGGCAGGCGCCAGTTTGACCTGCAGGCCGGCCGCGAACGGCTGCATATGGTGTTGCACCACAAGGCGATACAACTGCGCCGCGACGTCGAAGACCGGCGCTCCGATGGGCTCGGGCAGGCGTAGCTGTGCCCCGTCGTCGGCACGTTGCAGGTTGTCCAGGTCCGGGACGACGCCGTGGGCCAACGCGCAGGCCAGCACCGGTGACCACAGCCGGGTGGCGTGGCCGAGGTGGACCAGCGAGGCGCCGATCCGCAGGTCCGTCGTGTGGTAGCGCTGTGCGGTGGTGTCGATCAAACCGGCAAAGCCGTCGGCGTAGTCCCGGCGGACCGGGTGCCATCCCGCCGCCGAGCCACCCACGGTCAGCGCGAAAAACCCTTTGTAGGAAGATATTTCGGCAAGCTTGCCGGAGATATCCATGCGTGCGCATCCAGCCTCTCTGGGGAGATCCGCCCCAGCGTCTCGTGAGGAAGCGCCGACGGTGAGTATCTGGCTCTCGGGTCATGATGTGCCCGATCACAGTGGCGGGACCGCACCGGATTCGCACCGGTTTCCTCAGTAGTACGCGGGCCCGTCGACGCCTTTTCGGACGATATTGCCACACCGAATCCGTACGGCGTGTCGAATGCGAATCGAACAGGTGTTCGTCTACTGTGGGGATCGTTCGAAGCGAATCTGTCGGTGGGGCTGTCTAACGTCTCGGCCAACCGACCGATACCGGTCACAGAACAACGACCACAGGAGAGACACCATGGCGCAGGCGCCCGACCGCGAAAAAGCCCTCGAACTGGCAATGGCCCAGATCGAGAAGAGCTACGGCAAAGGCTCGGTGATGCGTCTCGGCGACGAGACCCGTCAACCGATCTCGATCATTCCGACCGGGTCCATCGCGCTGGACGTGGCCCTGGGCATCGGCGGCCTGCCCCGCGGCCGGGTCGTGGAGATCTACGGCCCGGAGTCCTCGGGTAAGACCACCGTCGCCCTGCACGCGGTGGCCAATGCCCAGGCGGCCGGCGGCGTCGCGGCGTTCATCGACGCCGAGCACGCCCTGGACCCGGATTACGCCAAGAAGCTCGGCGTCGACACCGATTCCCTGCTGGTCAGCCAGCCCGACACCGGTGAGCAGGCGCTGGAGATCGCCGACATGCTGATCCGCTCCGGCGCCCTGGACATCCTGGTCATCGACTCGGTGGCCGCACTGGTGCCGCGCGCGGAACTCGAGGGCGAGATGGGCGACAGCCACGTCGGCCTGCAGGCCCGGCTGATGAGCCAGGCGCTGCGGAAAATGACTGGCGCGTTGAACAATTCGGGAACAACGGCGATCTTCATCAACCAGCTCCGCGAGAAGATCGGCGTGATGTTCGGCAGCCCGGAAACCACCACGGGTGGAAAGGCTTTGAAGTTCTACGCGTCGGTACGCCTGGACGTGCGCCGGATCGAGACACTCAAGGACGGCACCGACGCGGTCGGCAACCGCACCCGGGTCAAGATCGTCAAGAACAAGGTGGCCCCGCCGTTCAAGCAGGCCGAGTTCGACATCCTCTACGGCCGGGGCATCAGCCGAGAGGGCTCGCTGATCGACATGGGCGTGGACCAGGGCTTCGTCCGCAAGTCCGGGTCCTGGTTCACCTACGAGGGCGAACAGCTCGGCCAGGGCAAGGAGAACGTCCGCAACTTCTTGATGGAGAACGGCGACATCGCCAACGAGATCGAGAAGAAGATCAAGGAAAAGATGGGCATTGGCGCAGTGGTAACCGATGACGACGTCTTGCCCGCCCCCGTCGATTTCTGAGCCATCCCGCGAAGAGCAGGCGCGGGTGTTATGCCTGCGCCTGCTCACCGCGAGGTCGCACACCCGGGCCGAGCTGTCCGGTCAGCTCGCCAAACGCGGATACCCCGGCGACGTCAGCGCCCGGGTGCTCGACCGGCTGGCCGCCGTCGGACTGGTGGATGACCGGGACTTCGCCGAACAGTGGGTGCGCTCCCGGCATGCCCGCGCGGGAAAGAGTAAGCGCGCCTTGGCCGCCGAGCTGCACACCAAAGGCGTCGACAAAGAGACCATCAACACGGCGCTGGCCGCCATTGACGCCGGCGCCGAGCGAGACCGGGCCGAAGAACTGGTGCGGACCAAGTTGCGGCGCGACACGCTCAGCGGGGACGACGCACGGATCACTCGCCGGCTGGTGGGAATGCTGGCCCGCCGCGGCTACAGCCAGAACCTGGCCTGCGAGGTCGTCCTCGCCGAGCTGAACGCCGAGCGGGAACGCCGCCGGGTCTAGTCCGCGAAGCACACCCGCGCCGCTTGGCGACGGATTTCGACCAATAGCGCGATATTCGGCACCGTCGGCAAAAGTGCGGCACCCGCGTCTTATTCATCTGCCGACCGCAGAGCTTCGTGAGCGCTTCAGCGTGCTGTCACAAAACATTTACAACGGCCATGTGTAGTTCTCGTGCTCGCGCTGAGCAGCGCGGCGATGAACTCGGAAATGTAAAGCGACAGAACAGAAAACGACAAGAGAAAAGAGAAAACCGGTCATGGACTTTGGGTTAATGCCGCCGGAGATCAATTCCGGGTTGATGTATGCCGGGCCCGGGTCCGGACCGATGTTGGCGGCCGCGGCGGGCTGGAACGCGGTGGCCGCGGAGTTGGAGTCCACCGCCGGCGGCTATGCCTCAGAGCTCGCGGAGTTGACCGGACAGACGTGGTTTGGTCCATCGGCGGTGCGCATGACCGCCGCGGCAACGCCCTACGTGGCGTGGCTGCAGGCAAGCGCGGCGCAGGCCGGGCTGACCGCCGTCAAGGCGTACGCGGCGGCCGCGGCCTACGAGGCCGCATACGCGATGACGGTGCCCCCGCCGGTGATCGCCGCCAACCGGCTTCAGCTGGTGGTGTTGGTGGCAACCAATTTTCTTGGGCAGAACACCCCGGCGATCGCGGCCACCGAGGCCCAGTACACGGAGATGTGGGTGCAAGACGCCACCGCCATGTATGGGTACGCGGCCGACGCCGAGACCGCCAGCACGCTGACTTCGTTTGACGAGCCGCCGCAGACCACCAACCAGACCGGGCTCGGCGACCAGGCCCGCGCAATGAGCCAGACCGCAACAACCACCACCCAACGCACGGTGATGAACGCGATGGCCGAGCTCGACGACGCTCCGGACCTGCAACCCGGCGACACCATCACGCTGAATCCGGGCGGTTCGCAGATCACCCTCAACCCCGGGGTCGGCGTCACCGTCAGCACCAGCAGCTACCCGCTTGGGTTTGCGACCTCCACCGGCGCCACCATCAATGTCACACAGGGGAGCATTACCGGGGGCAGCTCCGGAACGGGCGTCATCACGCTGCCCGCGAACGGTTGGTTCTATCCCGTGGGGACCACCACCTTCACCGTGGAGAGTGGCTCACTGTATGCCCTCAACGGCACCGCCAACGCTTCGGCGACCATGACCGTCACGGGGGGTGCGATGGAAATCTCCGGAGCGGCCGGCGCCTTCGCCTGGAACCCCGCCACCGGCGCCCTCACCGTCCTGGCGCACGGCAGCGTCAGTGCCCTTCCCGGCGCCCTCACCCCTGTCGCTCCCGCCGCCGTGTCGGGTTCGACGGGTGGAGTCGCTGCCGTCACGCCCCTGGCGAGTTCGCCGGGGTTGGCGGGGACCGCGGCGATTCAGCCGCAGGTCGACGTCGAGGGGCTCGCGGCGTGGGCGCAAAGCCTTTCCGGTGTTACCGGCGCCGAGCTGGATGCCGGGTTGGCGGCGGTGCCCGGCTGACCCGCCCTAGCTGCGGGTTAATGCCTCGAGCCCTGGTCGCCGTACCATGGCCCCGTGACTTCGATGGTGGCCCGAGATGTTTCGGGGGCGCGTACCTACCAGGTGCGCACCTACGGCTGCCAGATGAACGTCCACGACTCAGAGCGGTTGGCGGGTCTGCTCGAGGCGGCCGGCTATCGGCGCGCCGACGAGGGCGCCGACGCGGATGTGGTGGTCTTCAACACCTGCGCGGTGCGCGAGAACGCCGACAACAAGCTGTACGGCAACATCAGCCACCTCGCTCCGCGCAAACGCGACAACCCCGACATGCAGATAGCGGTCGGCGGCTGTCTGGCCCAAAAGGACCGAGAAGCGTTGCTGCGCAAGGCGCCGTGGGTCGACGTGGTCTTCGGCACGCACAACATCGGTTCGCTTCCCACGCTGCTCGACCGGGCCCGGCACAACAAGGTCGCCCAGGTCGAAATCGTCGAGGCGCTGCAGGAGTTTCCGTCGTCGCTGCCCAGCGCCCGCGAATCCGCCTATGCCGCTTGGGTTTCCATCTCCGTGGGTTGCAACAACAGCTGCACGTTCTGCATCGTCCCGTCGCTGCGGGGCAAGGAGGTGGACCGCGGCCCGGCGGACATCCTGGCCGAGGTGCGATCGCTGGTCGACGACGGCGTGCTCGAAGTCACGCTGCTGGGACAGAACGTCAACGCCTACGGCGTCTCGTTCGCCGATCCGGCATTGCCCCGCAACCGCGGCGCCTTCGCCGAACTGCTGCGGGCCTGCGGCCACATCGACGGCCTCGAACGCGTGCGGTTCACCTCGCCACACCCGGCGGAGTTCACCGACGACGTCATCGAGGCGATGGCCCAGACGCCGAATGTCTGCCCGGCCCTGCATATGCCGTTGCAGTCGGGGTCCGACCGGATGCTGCGCGCGATGCGCAGGTCCTACCGCGCCGAGCGCTACCTCGGCATCATCGACCGGGTTCGCGCGGCCATGCCCCACGCGGCGATCACCACCGACCTCATCGTCGGATTCCCCGGCGAGACCGAAGCGGACTTCGCGGCCACCCTCGACGTGGTGCGTCAGGCCCGGTTCGCGGCCGCGTTCACCTTCCAATACTCCAAGCGGCCCGGCACCCCGGCCGCGGAACTCGACGAGCAGCTGCCGAAAGACGTTGTGCAGGAACGCTATATGCGGCTGGTCGAACTGCAGGAGCAGATCTCGCTGGAGGGCAACCGCGAACTGATCGGCCAGACCGTCGAATTGCTGGTCGCCACCGGCGAGGGCCGCAAGGACGCGCGCACCTCCCGCATGACGGGGCGGGCGCGCGATGGCCGGCTGGTCCACTTCGCCGCCGACACCCCGGTGCGGCCCGGCGACATCATCACCACCGCGGTCACCGAGGCCGCACCACACCACCTGATCGCCGATGCCGGCATCCTGACCCACCGCCGTACCAGGGCCGGTGACGCGCACGCCGCCGGGCAGCGCCCGCGCGGTATCGGTCTGGGCATGCCCGGCATCGGGCCGGTGATCGAACAGACCGAACCGTTGGGATGTAACCGATGAAGAAAGAACACACGGATTTTGACGCCCTGCGCGCCGAGATCGAGGCCGCGGAACGCCGCGTTGCGCGCGAAATCGATCCTGGCCCAAGGGCATTCATCGTCGCCATCCTGGTCTTCGTGCTGCTGGGATCGTTCATCCTGCCGCACACCGGCCAGGTCCGCGGTTGGGACGTACTGTTCAGCAGCCACGGCGCCGCAGCGGCCTCGTTGTCGCTGCCGTCGAAGGTATTCTCCTGGCTGGCACTGGTTTTCGGCGTCGGATTCTCGATGCTCGCATTGCTGACCCGCCGCTGGGCGCTGGCCTGGATCGCGCTGGCGGGTTCGTCGATCGCCGGCGCGACCGGGCTGTTGGCCGTGTGGTCACGCCAAACCGCGGCCGCCGGCAGCCCCGGCCCCGGCATCGGGCTGTGGGTGGCCTGGATCACCGTGATTCTGTTGACGTTTCACTGGGCCCGCGTGGTGTGGTCGCGCACCATCGTGCAGCTCGCGGCCGAGGAGCAGCGGCGCCGGATCAGCGCCGAGCAACAGTCCAGGACGCTGCTGGAGACGCTGGGCGACCGGGACACGCCCGCCGGTCCCGAGGCCGAGTCGCCCCCGGGTCAACCAGAGGGCCGTTAGGACCTGCGGGTCAGCGCCTGGGCGGCGGCCTGGGCCCACTGCCGCCATTGTTCGGCGTTGGCCTGGGCCTCTTGAGCTTCCTTGGTCCGGCCGGCCGCGGCCGCCTTGCGGGCCTGCTGCTCGTAGTGCTCGGCGCGGGTCGCGAACTGCTCGGCGCGGGCCTGCGCCTCGGGGTCGGCCCAATTCGCCTCGCCGGCGTCGCGCACCTTCTTCTCGACGGCGCGCAGCCGCCGCTCCAGGTCCGCCGACCGCTCCCGGGGCACCTTGCCGATCCCGTCCCATTTGTCGGAGATCGTGCGCAGCGCAGCGCGGGCCGCTTCGTGGTTGCCGGTGTCGATCTTCTCGGCCTCGGCCAGCAGCGCCTCCTTGGCGGTGGCGTTGGCCGCGAACTCCGCATCCTTCTCCGCTGACACGGCATTGCGGGCGGAGAAGAAGGCGTCCTGGGCGGCCTTGAACCGCTTCCACAGCGCGTCGTCGACCTCGCGGGTCGCACGTCCCGCCGATTTCCATTCGGTCAGCAGCTTGCGGAATTCGGCACTCGTGCCGGCCCAGTCCGTCGAATCGGACATCTCCTCGGCCCGCTCGCACAGCAGCTCCTTGGACTGCCGCACGCCCGCGCGCTCGCGGTCCAACTCGGCGAAGTGTGAACCCCGCCGCCGATTGAACGCTTCGCGCGCCGCGGAATAGCGCTTCCACAGCGCGTCGTCGACCTTGCGATCCAGGCCGCTGATCGTCTTCCACTCATCGAGAATCTCGCGCATCCGGTCGCCGGCGACCTTCCAGTGCGTCGAGTTGGCGGCCAGCTCCTCGGCCTCGCCGGCCAGCGCCTCCTTGCGGGCGGTCTGCGTGGCCCGATGCTCGTCGCGCCGCGAGCGGTCGGCGACGACCGTGGCGTCGGCGTGCTCCACCAGGGTGGTCAGCCGGCCCGCGAGCGCGTCGATGTCGCCGAGCACGGACGCCGTCGGCAACGTCTCGGCCAGCGCGGAGGCGTTGGCCTTGATCTTGCGGGCATCGCCGCTCCCGGAGGCCAGCCGCTCCTCCATCAGCGTGACCTCGGTGCTCAGGTCCTCGAATCGCCGGCCGAAGTGGGCGAATGCCGCCTCACGGTCACCGGCCTGCCATGAGCCGATGATGCGTTCGCCGGCCGAGCTGACCAGCCATACCGTCCCGTCGTCGTCGACGCGTCCGTACTGGTGCGGATTGCTGGTCGGGGGCAACACCACCGGGTGGGCGCTGGGTCGCGGTGTCGGCCCGGGGCGGGGACCCGGTCGCGGCCCTGGACGTGGTGCCGGCTTGGGCGCGTCGCTGGTGCGGGGCTCGTCATCGGTCATGCTCATCTACACCCTTTCGCGCGCTCGGCTTCCCGCGCATCTGCCGCGCATAGCGGCGCCTCTACGGTCGGGAGACCTGCTGCTGTCGGCAGCTGCTCCGTCACCGATTCCACCAGTATTCAAGCAGCTTGGGGGGCCATATGCCGCAACCTGATTCTCGCGACTTGGCCGGCCCGCTGTGCAACAGTGGGTGCACCCAGCACGTTTCCCCGTGAACCGCCCCTGACCTCGGAGAGAACCCGCACATGGACAAGGTGGATATCGCCGCGTTGCTCGCGTTGAGTTCCGCGCTGTGCGTCGCGATCGGCGACGTCCTCCAGCAACGCGCGACGCACCGGATCACCGACACCTCGCTCGGCCAGATGCAGCTGTTCGCCAAGCTGGCCCGCAATCAGCGGTGGCGGTGGGGCGTGCTGATCCTGATCGGGAGTATCGGGTTGCAGGCGGCCGCGCTCGACCAGGGTTCGGTGTTGCTGGTGCAGGCGTTATTGGTCCTCTCGCTGCTGTTCGCGTTGCCGATCAGCGCGCGCCTGGCGCAGCGCTCGGTGAGCGGGCGGGAGTGGATCTGGGCCACCGTGCTGACCGTCGCGGTGTGCGTGATCGTGACGATCGGCAACCCGCGGGCGGGTCATGCGAACGCGTCCCTGGAAACCTGGGCCTACGTCGCCGCGGTGCTGGGGCCGGTGCTGGTCGGGTCCGTGGTGGCGGCCCGCATGCGCGGCGGTGCGCTGGCCGCGGTGCTGTTCGCCTTCGTCTCGGGTTCGCTCTGGGGGATCTTCGCGGTGCTCACCAAGGGCGTCGTCCATCGGCTGGGTGAAGGCGGCTGGGCGGTGTTCGTCAGCCCCGAGTTGTACGCCTGGCTGCTGGTCGCGCTCGGCGGTTTCGCGTGGGAACAGTCGGCGTTCCGGGCCGGCGCGCTGACCGCCTCGATGCCCACCCTGCAGGTGTCCCAGCCCGTCGTGGCGGCTTTGCTGGGTGTCGTCGTCCTGGGCGAGACGCTGAACACCGGTGGCGGGGGAATGGTCGCCCTGATCGCGGCCGTGCTGGTGGTGGCGGCGGCCACCGCCGAGCTCGCCCGCGTCGACGCCGTCGCGACCAGCAAACGCGTCGAGGCGGCGCTCGGTGACGCCGCCGGGCAACCGGCTTAGCTCCCGCGCGCAGCCCGGGTAACGGTTCGGTTCCACCGTCGCCGGGGCCGTAGGGCCACCGCGCCGAGCCCGGTACCGTGTGAGTGACAATTGGTGTTGTTGGTACTTGTGGGGCTGGAGGGGGCACGTCAAGATAGCGTTGGGTGGTTCGCGGCGCCAACTGACTTGACCGGCCGCACGGCGGTCGGGATCGTTGTCGTCAACCGCGTTGGGGCGGCGGTCGGCTGTGCGGCGGTGACACCATTGGGGGCGGGTTTTTCGGTCCGTTCGGACGTCACCGGTTAGCCAAAGCCGAGCCACAGGTTCCACATAGGTTCGTGAACTAGTTATTGCGCAGGACCGTTTCTCTTCGAATGTGACGCGGGTCATTTCTCCGCTCACACAACGGAAACGGTTCCGAAACGGGTAGTGAATACCCGTCGCAGATGATGGCCCGTGCGGCCGCATGCCGGGGAGGAGGTCGCAGATGGAGAAAACCGATATCGCGGTTGTTCTCGCCCTGCTCGCCGCGTTCGCGTCGGCACTGGGGAACGTCGTCCGTCAGCGTTCAGCGCAGGAGATCACCGACAAGCCGGTGGGCCACCTGGAGCTCTTCCGGATGTCGGTGCGCGACGGCAAGTGGTGGCTCGGCGCCGGCGGGGCCATCGCGAATTACGCGCTGCAGGCCGCCGCGCTGACGATGGGCTCCGTGATGCTGGTGACGTCGCTGCAGGTGACGGCCCTGCTGTTCGCGCTGCCGATCTACGCGCGGATGACCCGGCGCGCGGTCACCCGCTGGGAATGGACCTGGGCGCTGCTGCTCGCTGCCGCGCTGGCCGTGGTGGTCATCGTCGGCGACCCGGACCCCGGCGCTTCGCGCGGCTCGGTGCAGACCTGGATGGTGGTGGCCCTGGTGATGGGCCCGGCGCTGGTGTTCTGCCTGTGGGGCGCGCGCAAGTGGCCCGGCACGGTGGCCGCGGTGCTGCTGGCCATCGTCGCCGGCTCGTCGTTGGCGCTGTTCGCGGTGCTGACCAAGGCCGTGGTGGTGATCGTCGGGGACGGCGTCGGTGCGCTGTTGACCGCGCCCGAGTTCTACGCGTGGATCGCCGCCGCGCTGGCCGGCATGATCTTCCAGCAATCGTCGTTCCGTGCGGGTGCGCTGACCGCTTCGCTGCCGACGTCCGTGGTGGCCAAGCCGGTCGTCGGCTCGATCCTGGGCATGGCCGTGCTCGGCGAGTACCTGGACTGCAACGGCACCGCGAAGATCGTGCTCGCCGTCGGCGTCGTAGTGGTGGCCGTCGCGACCGTGGCACTGGCCCGCGGGGAGGCCGCGACCATGTCGAGCAGCTTCGCCGAGAAGCTGGCGAAAAAGGCACTGCGCCGCTCGGGCGAGGTCCGGCTGGCCCAGGCGGAGTGCAGCAGCTGACCGCTAGGCCCGTTGACCTGGTGGGTGTCGATTAGTTTGATCTCGTGCTGAGCGCCATCGCGATCGTTCCCTCCACACCGATACTGGTCCCCGGGCTCGCCGGGGCGGCGGCCGCCGAGCTGGCCGACCTGGCCACCGCGGTGCAGGCGGCGGCCGCGCTGCTGCCATCGCGGTGGATCGCGATCGGGACGGGTGGCGCCGACGATGTGCTGGGCCCCACCGGGATCGGCAGCTTCGCGGGCTACGGCGCCGACGTGCGGGTCGGCCTCTCTCCTGCGAACGACGGCGGGCCGGTGGCCGACTTCCCGCTCTGCGCGCTGATCGCCGGCTGGCTGCGCGGCCAGGCCCGGCCCGACGCCGGCGCGCAGGTGCGGGTCTACCGCGGCGACCACGACGCCGATACCGCGCTGGCGATCGGCAGGCGGCTGCGCGCCGAGATCGACGAGGCGGCCGACCCGGTCGGCGTGCTGGTCGTCGCCGACGGCGCGAACACCCTGACACCGGCCGCGCCCGGCGGTTTCGACCCCGCCGGCCTCGATGCCCAGCTGGCGCTCGACGACGCCCTGGCCAACGGCGACGGCGCCGCACTGGCCCGGCTGCCGGAGCGGATCCTCGGGCGGGTCGCCTTCGGTGTGCTGGCCGGCCTGACGGAGCCGGGCCCGCGGTCGGCCAAGGAGCTGTACCGGGGAGCGCCCTACGGCGTGGGGTACTTCGCCGGGGCCTGGCAGCCATGAGACCACTGGCGATCATCGGCCCCACCGGAACCGGCAAGTCGCAGCTGGCCCTCGACGTCGTCGAGCAACTCAGCGGCGAGGTGGGCGCCGAGATCGTCAACGCCGACGCCATGCAGTTCTACCGCGGCATGGACATCGGGACGGCCAAGCTGCCCGTCGACGAGCGCCGCGGCATCCCGCATCACCAGCTCGACGTCCTGGACGTCACCCAGACCGCGACCGTCGCCCGCTATCAGCGGGCCGCCGCCGCGGACATCGAGGCGATCGCGGCCCGCGGCGCGGTGCCGGTCATCGTGGGCGGCTCGATGCTCTACGTCCAGTCGCTGCTCGACGACTGGACGTTCCCCGCGACCGACCCCGCGGTGCGGGCGCGCTGGGAGCAGCGCCTCGCGGAGGTCGGGGTGGGGATGCTGCACGCCGAGCTGGCCCGCCGCGACCCGGCCGCCGCCGCGGCGATCCTGCCCACCGATGCCCGTCGCACGGTGCGCGCGCTCGAGGTCGTCGAGCTCACCGGCCAGCCGTTCGCCGCGTCCGCGCCCCGCATCGGCGCTCCCCGGTGGGGTACCGCGATCGTCGGATTGGACTGTGACACAACCATTCTCGACGAGAGATTGGCCAGCCGCACCGAGACGATGTTTCGGCAAGGCCTGGTCGACGAGGTCCGCGCGCTGCTGCTCGAAGGCCTGCGTGACGGCGTCACCGCGTCGCGCGCGCTGGGCTACGCGCAGGTGCTTGCCGCTCTCGACGCCGGCGACCCCGATGCCCTGCGCGACGCGCAGGAGCTGACGTTTGTCGGCACCCGGCGCTACGTGCGGCGGCAACGGTCGTGGTTTCGCCGCGACCACCGGGTGCACTGGGTCGACGCCGCGGGTACCGGTTTGGTCGAGCAGGCTTTGCAGCTGTGGCGGCAAGTACCCTGAACAGGTGATCCGCGCCAACGACGAAGATCCCGGCATGGCCGGGATTGAGGAGTGGCGCCCATGATCTTCGCCAAGGGCCACGGCACCCAGAACGACTTCGTGCTGCTGCCCGACCTCGACGCCGAGCTGCCGCTCACCGCGGCGCAGGTGGCCGCGCTGTGCGACCGCCGCCGCGGGTTGGGCGCCGACGGCGTGCTGCGGATTACCACCGCGGGCGCCGCGTGCGAGGCCGGTGTGCTCGACCGCCTGCCCGACGGCGTCGGCGCGGACGACTGGTACATGGACTACCGCAATGCCGACGGGTCGACCGCGCAGATGTGCGGCAACGGCGTGCGGGTGTTCGCGCACTACCTGCGCGCCAGTGGCCTGGAGTCTCGCGACGAGTTCGTCGTCGGGTCGCTGGCGGGGCCGCGGCTGGTCACGATGCACCACGCCGACCCGACCAACGCCGACGTCACCGTCGACATGGGCAAGGCCAACCGGCTGGGGGCGGGGGAGGCGGTCATCGGCGGCCGGCGCTTCAGCGGGCTGGCCATCGACGTCGGCAATCCGCACCTGGCGTGCGTCGACCCGCAGCTGACCGGCGAGGAGCTCGCCGCGCTGGATGTCGCCGCGCCGGTGCAGTTCGACCGGGCGCAGTTCCCGGAAGGCGTCAACGTCGAAGTGCTGACCGCGGCCGCCGGGGGCGTGGTGCAGATGCGGGTGCACGAGCGCGGCGTGGGCGAAACCCGTTCCTGCGGAACCGGAACGGTCGCGGCCGCGGTCGCCGCGCTCGCCGACGCCGGGGCCGAGACCGGGACGCTGACCGTGCGGGTGCCCGGCGGCGACGTCGTCGTCACCATCACCGACGCCACCAGCTACCTGCGCGGGCCGTCGGTGCTGTTGGCGCGTGGCCTAGTGAGCGAGGACTGGTGGAGCGCCCAATAATTCGGATGCACGTCGCGGATTTGGCGTGCACTATTGCTAATTGCGTATGACACACCCCGAAACCCCGTACCACGAACAGCCGGCTGAGCCCAGCGTCGGCGAACTCGCTCTCGAGGACCGATCGGCACTGCGCCGCGTCGCCGGGCTGTCGACCGAGCTCACCGACATCTCCGAGGTCGAGTACCGACAGCTGCGGCTGGAACGCGTCGTGCTGGTGGGGGTGTGGACCGAGGGCAGTGCCGCCGACAACCAGGCCAGCCTGGCCGAGCTCGCCGCCCTCGCCGAAACCGCGGGCTCGCAGGTGCTCGAAGGGCTGATCCAGCGCCGCGACAAGCCCGACCCGTCGACCTACATCGGCTCGGGCAAGGCCCAGGAACTGCGGGAAGTGGTGCTGGCCACCGGCGCCGACACCGTGATCTGCGACGGCGAGCTGTCGCCGGCCCAGCTGACCGCGCTGGAGAAGGCCGTCAAGGTCAAGGTCATCGACCGCACCGCGCTGATCCTGGACATCTTCGCCCAGCACGCGACCAGCCGTGAGGGCAAGGCGCAGGTGTCGCTGGCGCAGATGGAGTACATGCTGCCGCGGCTGCGCGGCTGGGGTGAGTCGATGTCCCGGCAGGCCGGTGGCCGCGCCGGCGGCAGCGGCGGCGGGGTGGGTCTGCGTGGTCCCGGTGAGACCAAGATCGAGACCGACCGGCGCCGCATCCGCGAGCGGATGTCCAAGCTGCGCCGCGAGATCAAGGACATGAAGCAGGCCCGCGACACCCAGCGCAGTCGCCGCCTGCACGCCGCCTTGCCGTCCGTGGCGATCGTCGGCTACACCAACGCCGGCAAGTCCAGCCTGCTCAACGCGCTGACCGGGGCCGGGGTGCTGGTGCAGGACGCGCTGTTCGCCACCCTGGAGCCCACCACCCGGCGCGCCGAATTCGACGACGGACGCCCGTTCGTGCTCACCGACACGGTCGGCTTCGTGCGCCACCTGCCCACCCAGCTGGTCGAGGCATTCCGCTCGACGCTGGAGGAGGTCGTCGACGCCGATCTGCTGGTGCACGTCGTGGACGGCTCCGACGTCAACCCGGTCGCCCAGATCAACGCGGTGCGCCAGGTGATCTCCGAGGTCGTCTCCGACCACAAGGGGGAGCCGCCGCCGGAGTTACTGGTGGTCAACAAGATCGACGCGGCCAGCGATCTGATGCTGGCCAAGCTGCGGCACGGGCTGCCCGGCGCGATGTTCGTCTCGGCGCACACCGGCGACGGCATCGACGCGCTGCGCCGGCGGATGTCCGAACTGGCCGCTCCCACCGACGCCGCGGTCGACGTGGTGATTCCCTACGACCGCGGGGACCTGGTGGCCCGCGTGCATGCCGACGGCCGCGTCGAGCAGGCCGAGCACAACTCCGTCGGCACGCGGATCAAGGCCCGGGTTCCGGTGGCGCTGGCCGCCAGCCTGCGGGAGTTCGGCGCGGCGGGCGACGAGGTCACCTAGCCAGCTGCCGACCAACCGTCTGGTTGGTATATGTTGGGCGGCAGAGTTCCCGGCGGCCGGAGGTTTTCCATGAGCAGCGCAATCAAGTACCAGCGCACCCTGTTTGAACCCGAGCACGATTTGTTCCGCGAGTCCTACCGGGCCTTCCTCGAGCGCCATGTCGCGCCGTACCACGACGAGTGGGAGAAGGCGAAAATCGTCGACCGCGGGGTCTGGCTCGAGGCCGGCAAGCAGGGATTCCTCGGCATGGCGGTGCCGGAAGAGTACGGCGGCGGCGGCAACGCCGACTTCCGGTACAACACGATCATCACCGAAGAAACCACCGCCGGGCGATACAGCGGGATTGGCTTCGGACTGCACAACGACATCATCGCGCCGTATTTGCTGGAACTGGCCAACGAAGAGCAGAAGCAACGTTGGTTGCCGAAGTTCTGCACCGGGGAAATGATCACCGCAATAGCGATGACCGAGCCCGGAACCGGCAGCGACCTGCAGGGCATCAAGACCCGCGCGGTCAAACAGGATGATCACTATGTGCTCAACGGCGCAAAGACGTTCATCACCAACGGAATCAACTCCGACCTGGTGATCGTGGTCGCGCAGACTGATCCGGACAAGGGCTCACAAGGCTTTTCGCTGCTCGTCGTCGAACGCGGCATGGAAGGCTTTGAGCGCGGCCGGCATCTGGACAAGATCGGACTCGACGCGCAGGACACCGCGGAGTTGTCCTTCACCGACGTCAAGGTTCCCGTCGAAAACCTGCTCGGCGAGGAGGGCAAGGGCTTCGTCTACCTGATGCAGAACCTGCCCCAGGAACGGATCAACATCGCGGTCATGGCGGCCGCGGCGATGGAGCAGGTGCTCAACGCGACAGTGCAATACACCAAGGAGCGCAAAGCCTTTGGCAAGCCGATCGGCAGTTTCCAGAACAGCCGCTTCGTGCTGGCCGAGCTGGCGACCGAGGCCACCGTGGTGCGCATCATGGTCGACGAGTTCCTGCGGCTGCATCTGGACAAGAAGCTGACGGCCGAGCAGGCGGCGATGGCGAAGTGGTACTCCACCGAGAAGCAGGTGCACCTGATCGACCGGTGTCTGCAGCTGCACGGCGGCTACGGCTACATGCGCGAATACCCCGTCGCTCGTTCCTATCTCGACGCCCGCGTGCAGACGATCTATGGCGGCACAACCGAGATCATGAAGGAGATCGTCGGGCGCAGCCTCGGGGTCTAGCCGCGTGGTCGCGACCCCCGTCGGCTAACGTCGGCGGCGGTGAACCAATCTTGCTGTCACGCAACAACGAATCGTCGACGTACGCGCGGGGCTCGCGCGGATGGTGACACGAATCAAGCAGAACTAGTCGGCTTACGCTGTCATTGCTTGTGTTTACGGCAAAATAGTCGTTGCCCATGAATAGCTCCTTTGCTCGAGTGGATTGCCGGCACCTCGCGTGCGGTCGGCGCTTGTCCATCGGCCGCGTGGAGCCCGTAATCACCCGCCCTCGGCGTGTTCTGAGGCAGGATCGGTCGCGACACGATCGTCGTCCCGCATCATTTCGACATCGGAGTGGTCTCCGTTTTCGTAATATTCGCGAATTGCCTTCGTATTTCTCGTTCGCTGGAGCAAAGTTATGCGAGCCCGGCGATAATACGAACTCGGTGGGGTTCGTAACCCGCGTTTGGGATACCAACCGCTCCAAGGGGCCGCAGGGTACGGGCATGGCCATACATAAGGGCATATCCGTCGGCTGGGAGGCTTGGTGAACGGGAAGAGAGGTCACGTGCGCAGGCTCGCCGGTCGGGCGCTGATCAGCATGGCGACCACAGCGTTGGCCATTGTGCTGTTCGCGCCCACCGTCTCCGCGTCTCCGATCGGTGACGCCGAAGCCGCCATCATGGCCGAGTGGAGCAAGGCCGGCGGCGACACCTCACCGCTCGGACCCCGCAAGGGCGATGTCTACCCGGTCGCCGACGGCTTCGTGTGCGACTTCGACGGCGGCAAGATGTACTTCACCACCGCCACCGGCGCCAAGTTCATCTACGGGCCGATCCTGGAAAAGTACGACATGCTGGGCGGCGCGGCCGGCAGCGATCTGGGCTTTCCGACCATCAACGAGGTGCCCGGCCTGGCCGGGCCGGACAGCCGCGTGGCGACGTTCTCGGCCAGCGACAAGCCGGTGATCTACTGGACGCCCGATCACGGCGCGTTCGTCGTGCGCGGCGCGCTGAACGCCGCCTGGGATCGGCTCGGCAGCTCCGGCGGCGTGCTCGGCGCCCCGGTTTCCGACGAGACCTACGACGGCGAGGTGTCCTCGCAGAAGTTCGGCGGCGGCCAGATCTCCTGGAACCGCAAGACCAAGGAATTCACCACTGAGCCAGCGAATTTGGCCGAACAGCTCAAGGGCCTGCAGGTAGCGATCGATCCCGCCGCGGCCATCAACATGGCCTGGCGCGCGGCCGGCGGCGTCAACGGTCCGCTGGGCGCCAAGCAGGGCGGTCCGAATCCGATCGGCGGCGACGGCATCGTCCAGAACTTCGCCGGCGGCAAGGTGTTCTTCAGCCCGGCCACCGGCGCGGCCGCCGTCGAAAGCGACATCCTGGCGAAGTACGAGGCCGTCGGCGGCCCGGTCAGCAGCGACCTGGGTTTCCCGACCGCCAACGAGTCCGACGGCGGCGTCAGCCCCAACAGCCGGATCGTCACGTTCTCGGCGGCCGACAAGCCGGTGATCTTCTGGACATCCGACCACGGCGCCTTCGTGGTGCGCGGCGCGATGAAGGCCGCCTGGGACAAGCTGCGCGGGCCCACCGGAAAGCTGGGCGCGCCGGTCGGCGATCAGACCGTCGACGGCGACGTGATCTCGCAGAAGTTCACCGGCGGCAAGATCTCCTGGAACCGCGCCAAGAACACCTTCTCCACCGACCCGGCGAACCTGGCCCCGCTGTTGTCGGGCCTGCAGGTGTCGGGGCAGAACCAGCCGAGCACGACGGCGGCGCCTCCGCATGCCAAGAAGTGGTTCACCTGGAGCTGGTGGTACCTGTTCGCGCTGGTCCCGCTGCTGGTCCTGGTGCTGCTGGCGGTGTTTGTGGCGTTGCGGTGGCGCAAGCATCGCGCGGGCCGCAACAGCGCGCCGTATGACCTGGAGCGCGACGTCGACGTCGGCGGGTATGACGATGCGGGCGAGCCGCGCTGGGGACCCGACTACGGCGATGCCTCCACCGAACACCTGTCGTTCAGCGACGCGCACGCACCCGAGCACCGCGACGTCGATGACCTGCCGCGCGCCCGGTGGCCGCACGGACCCGAATCGGCCGACTTGGACGAGGACGCGGGCTACGACGATCCGGCGCGGCCCGTATCCGAGGAGGAGTGGGACGAGTTAGCGGTCGACGGGCGGGATCCCGACTCGGTGGACACCGATTCCATCCCCGTGGTGTCGGCGGACGATCTGATCGAGGCCGGCTACGGCGATGAGCTCCCGGAAGCGGGCTACCCCGAGGAAGCCGAGGTGCCGGAGGTCGCGTATCCGGAGGCCGTCGCCGAGGACGACTACGCCGAAGCGGTCGCCGCCGGTTATCCGGAATTCGCCGACGAGGATGCCGCCTATGCCGAGGCGGGCTATCCGGGTGCCGACGAGGAGGAGGCCTACCCCGACCTGGCCGTCCCGCGCACCCCACCCGACGCCTATCTCGAAGAAGAGCCCGAGAACGTGTATCCCGATGTCGCCGTGGCGCATACGCCTCCGGATCTTGCCGGTGGCGCCGCGGCCGGTGCGGCCGGCGCGGGTGCAGGTGGTGCCGCCGCGGGTGGGGCCGCATCCGGCCTGGCGGCCGCGCTCGGCGCCGCGCCGAGAGCGGCCGGCATGCCGCCGCGGCCGATGACGACGACGAAGAGGACTACGCGCCGGCGGCGAGCTTCGGTGCACTCGGCCCGGCCGGGCGCCCGACCATCCACCTGCCCTTGGAAGACCCGTACCAGATACCCGACGGCTATCCGATCAAGGCGAGCGCGCGCTTCGGGCTGTACTACACGCCGGACAGCGACCTGTACCACGACACTCTGGCCGAGATCTGGTTGTCCAGTGAGGAAGCCGCGCTGGTCAACGGCTTCGTGAAAGCCGACTGACGCGCCGCGGTTCCCGGCGCTATACCTTGCGGATCACGGTCACGACCTTGCCGAGCACGGTCGCCTCATTGCCGGGGATGGGATCGAACGCCGGGTTGTGCGGCATCAGCCACACCTGACCACCCGCGCGCTTGAACGTTTTGACGGTGGCCTCACCGTCAAGCATGGCGGCGACGATGTCGCCGTTGTCGGCGACGTTCTGCTGCCGCACCACCACCCAGTCGCCGTCGCAGATCGCGGCCTCGACCATCGAGTCGCCGACCACCTTGAGCAGAAACAGGGTGCCCTCGCCGACCAGCTCGCGGGGGAGCGGGAAGACGTCTTCGATGGCCTCCTCGGCCAGGATCGGTCCACCGGCGGCGATGCGCCCGAGCACCGGGACGAACGTGGGTTCCGGCAGGGCGTCGGACCCGGCCACCTCGGTGGCCGGCGCGGCCGCCATCGCGTCGTCGGCGCCGCGGACGTCGACGGCCCGCGGGCGGTTCGGGTCGCGGCGCAGGTAACCCTTGCGCTCGAGGGTGCGCAGTTGATGAGCCACCGAGGAGGTGGACGTCAGGCCGACGGCGTCGCCGATCTCCCGGATGCTCGGCGGGTAGCCACGGCTGGTCACCGACTCGCGGATGACGTTCAAGATGGTGCGTTGCCGCTGGGTAAGCGATGAATCCACGGAATGCAGCCGGCCGTCGGAGCCGGTTGCCGAGGTGTCGTTGCTGTCGCTCATGGCACTGAATGTAGCCTGCTGGAACCCGAGAATCAAACATGTGTTCGACTGGCGTGTCGCCACCTCGGGTTCCCCGGGGAAGTGATCCGCGGCACTCCACGAATAACAATGGTGTAACTCTCGAAAAGACCGGGTACTTGTGCTTCATGGCATCGATAGCGACCGGGACAAGTTGTCGGTGCCGTGGTCTACCGTTTTGCTCGTGCGACACGCTCCGCTCAAATGTTCGAATTTCGAACACACGAGCGATAGTGTCGAACACACGAGCGAGGTTTAGTTGACCGGAGGAACGCACATGACGCTTATGCACACAGTCTCACCGCGGACCAGCAACGTGCGGCGCCCGAGCGACGGGCTGGTCGCACGGCCTCGCTATGACCAGGAGCGCGTGCTGCGCTCGCGCCGGTCTGCCCAGTCACGGCCGGCCGGAGCGCCGATGCGCTACCGCGGCACCGGCGTCTCGATGTCGGACGCGTCGCATCGCCGCCGTCCGGTCAAGCTGGGGACGACGATCGGGCTGGCCCTGATGGCCGGAGTCATCACCCTCTGGCTGGGCCTGGTCGCGAATCTCGGCCAGATCGCCAACGGCGAATCCGCGGCCGCTCCGGTGCCGGACCGGTTGTCCGTCGTGCAGGTCGAGCCGGGCGAGTCCCTCCAGGACGTCGCACACCGGGTCGCCCCGGAGGCCCCGGCCCGCCAGGTCGCCGACCGCATCCGCGAACTCAACAACCTGAGCTCGCCGGCGCTGGCCGCCGGCCAGACCCTGATCGCGCCGGTCGGCTGACCGCGCAGTCGCGTGGAGCGCACGGGTACGCTCGGAGTGTTCCGCGAGATGCCGGCACAGCGAAGGAGCGGTCATGCATTGTCCGTTCTGCCGCCATCCCGACTCCCGGGTGATCGACTCCCGGGAAACCGATGAAGGCCAAGCTATTCGGCGCCGGCGGTCCTGCCCGGAATGTGGGCGCCGCTTCACCACGGTAGAAACCGCGGTGCTGGCCGTCGTCAAGCGCAGCGGTGTCACAGAACCGTTCAGCCGCGAGAAGGTCATCAAGGGCGTGCGCCGCGCGTGTCAGGGCAGGGACGTCGACGAGGATGCGCTGAATCTGCTGGCCCAGCAGGTGGAAGACGCCGTGCGTGCCGCCGGTTCACCGGAGGTGCCCAGTCACGAGGTCGGCCTGGCGATCCTCGGCCCGTTGCGCGACCTGGACGAGGTGGCCTACCTGCGCTTCGCGTCGGTGTACCGATCCTTTTCGTCGGCCGACGATTTCGAGCGCGAGATCGCGGCGCTGCGCAAGCACCGCAAAGTATCGACACCGAGCTGACTCGCATGCCCGGCGACTTGCATCCCGATCTTGAGGCGCTCGCGCCGCTGCTCGGCACCTGGGCCGGTCGTGGTTCGGGCGAATACCCCACGATCCAGCCGTTCGAGTACCTCGAAGAGATCGTGTTTTCCCATGTGGGCAAACCGTTTCTGGCCTACGGGCAAAAAACGAAGGGCGCGGCCGACGGCAAACCGATGCACGCCGAGACCGGCTACCTTCGAGTGCCGCGGCCCGGACATGTCGAGCTGGTGCTGGCCCACCCCAGCGGCGTCACCGAAATCGAGGTCGGCACCTTTTCCGTCACCGGCGGCCTGATCGAAATCGAACTGGCCACCACGTCGGTCGGATTGACTCCGACCGCCAAAGAGGTTTCCGCGCTTGGCCGTTCCCTGCGCATCGACGGCGACCAGCTGTCGTATTCGGTGCGGATGGGTGCGGTCGGGCAGCCCCTGCAGCATCATCTCGGCGCGGTGCTGCAGCGAAAGTCCTGAATCGCCTCGCTCAGTTTAGTTGTGTCACACCGTCGTTGACGACGCGGCCGGCGACCCGGACCCAGCCCTCGGGGCTCCACCCGGTTTCCAGTATCGATCCCTTGCCCTGCGTGATGCGCAGGTCGCGGCTGAGATGGTCGGTAATCCGTAGCGCCGCGGAGCCGGTCGCTTCGTCTTCGGGCACACCGAGATTCGCGACGAACGTCCGGGAGCGCAGCGAGCCGGCGGACCGGTCGATCCAGGCCCACAAGTAGTGGGCGGTGTCGTCGGGGAACTCGTCCGGGTCGGCCGCGAGAAGCCACTCAACGGACTCGAATTCGTGCATGGCGTATTCGGGGCCCCATTCCGAGCGGGCGGTGACGCCCACCAGGTCGCCCTCGTAGTGCACCTGCACGACGCCGGCCGGAACCGCGAGCGTGTTGATCGGCGTGCCGTTCGCGCGCAGCCACCACGACGCCCCGACGGTCGGATGCCCGGCGAACGGAAGCTCGGTGCGCGGGGTGTAGATCGTGGCATGGGCAGTGGTTCCGCCGGCCGGCGGAAGATCGATGAATACCGTTTCGCTGTAACCCAATTGGGTGGCCAGCTGCTGACGGTCGGCGGGAGCGACCGCAGCGGCGTCGACGACGCCCAGGGGATTACCGAATCTACCGTCTCGGTCGGTGAAGACACGCAACACCGTCACATCGATACCCATGGCCCGACTGTACGGGCCGGGTCAAACCAATTGTCTACGTCGCGCTGCGCTCGTCGGAGCCCATCGCGTTGAGCACCGCGACGCGGGTGTCGGCCGACCCGGTGACCGCGGCCTCGGCCCTACCGGTGCGCAACAACCCGCGAAGCGCCACTTGGTCGTATTCGGCGGCTGTGGTGGTGTCGATGAAGCGCTGGACGACGTCGATGAAGCGGGCCGGGTCTTCGTGGAACGGGAAGTGGCCGGAGCCCTGGAAGATCTCCAGGCGGGAGCCGGGCATCGCGGCGTGAGCCATCCAGGCGTGGCGCACCGGGACCACCACATCCTTGGTGCCCCAGACGATCTGCACCGGGATGGCCTCGGTCAAATAACATCGGTCCAGGAAGGTGACGATCTGCCCGCGCCAGTCCACCACGGCCCGCAATGTCCGGCTGAACGCCGACGAGGCCGTCGGCTCCGGCAAGTCGTCGAGGATGCGCAGCACATTCGGCAGATCGCGGCCCAGCCCGGTCGATCCGATCGCCAGGCCCGCGAGCCGTCCCGCCAGCTGGACAGCCGGCAGCACCAGGGGCAGCCGCAGCAGCGCCAACGCCTCCGTCCCGACCGGTAGCGAGGCCAACCGGAAGGCGACGTTGACGTCCTTGGTGACACCGCCCGCGGCGACCAGGATGAGCCGTTCGACCAGATGTGGGAATTGGTAAGCGAATTGCATCGCCACCCCGCCACCGAGCGAATGGCCGACGATGGTCACGCGCTCGATGTCGAGCACGGACAGCAGGTCGCGCATTCCATTGGCGTAGCCGGCCACCGAGTAGTCGGCGCGCGGCTTGTCGGACTGCCCGTGTCCCAGCAGATCGGGGGCGATCACCGTGAACCGCTGAGCGAGCTTGGCCTGCACGGTATTCCACGTCGTCGAGTTGTCGCCGATGCCGTGGATCAACAGAATCGCCGGCCCGGAGCCGGCGATGCGGAACGCTCGTTTATAGCCGTGGATGGTGCGGTACTCGAGCCGGGGGGTGGTGACCTCGCGCACTGGACGAAGATTGCTCTTGCGCTTCCGCTCAGTCATCTCGCCCACCCTTGTTGTCGCGCCCCTTCGGGCGGTTAAGACAGGTCGTCGTCGTCGCGCTTCTTCTCCGCCTGCTGGGCTAGAAATCGCTCGAACTCGGCACCAAGCTCGTCGCCGCTAGGAAGGTCTTCGTCGCGCGTTAGTAACGACCTGTTTTCCTGAGCGTCGATGAAGGCATCGTACTGGCGCTCGAGGGCGGACACCACTTGAGCCACCTCGGCGCTGGCCTCGACCTGCTCGTCGATCTTGCCCCGAATCTCGGCCGCTGCCTCGGTCAACCCCGACAGCGGGAGGTCCAGCGACCCGGTCTTGGCGACCTGCTCGAGCAGCGCATGCGCGGCGGCGGGGTAGTCGGTCTGCGTCAGGTAGTGCGGGACGTGGACGGTGAAACCGACCACCTCATGCCCGTGCTGACCCATCCGGTACTCCAGCAGGTTGGACGCACTGCCCGGGACCTGGATCTCGGAGATCCACGGCTGGAAATCGGTGATCAGCTCGCGGTTGTTGGAGTGCGCGGTCAGCGTGATGGGCCGGGTGTGCGGAACGGCCATCGGAACGGTGCCCAGGCCGATGGTCTGCCGTACTCCCAGCCGCTCGGCCAGCAGGCGCACCGCGTTGATGAAGCGCTCCCACTTGAGATCCGGTTCCATACCGGCCAGCAGCAGAAATGGGGTGCCGACGCTGTCGCGCACCGCGTACAGGCTCAGCTCCGGGTCGTCGTAGCTGGTGAAATGGTCGGTCTTGAAGGTCATCAGCGGCCGGCGCGAGCGGTAGTCCAGCAGCTCGTCGATCGCGAACGACGCGACCAGCTCGGTGTCCAGGGCGGCCTTCAGGTGGGCGGCGGCCAGCCGTATCGCGTGGCCCGCGTCCGAGAAGCCCTCCAAGGCGTGCACCAGCACCGGGCCGCGGCCGTCCGATGTCACCAACTGGGGGGGCCGGGAACTCCAGCTCGTAGATGCCGGGTTGCCCTGGCTGGTAGTACAGGTCGTCGTCGCTGTGCTCGTTAGACATCGGGTCTGCCTCCTCTCGTGGGGGGGTTGTTCCAGAGTGCCCTAACCAGTGTCCCCCGAATCGATGGGGCACCAGTACTTGAAACGGGATGACGCTCGAACGTAATCCGGATGGAACATTTCCCGCGGCACCGGCTCTGCCAGCAAATCTACCGCTGTAGCCGGATGCGTCGAATTCAGCTTCCACCCCCGTGGTCGGGGCATGATGGGAACCGATGCGCGTCCGGATGCTGCTGCTATGCCCACTGGTCGGCCTGGCGACGATACTGGCGTCGTGCGGGCACTCGGTGCTGCATGTGTCGTTGCCCACCAGCACCCAGACCCCGAAACCGACCAAGACCGTCCAGCGGCTCAGTCAGCCCGACCCGGGCCCGGTCGCGGGTCCGGTGGATCCGGACCGGCGGGTGGGAGCAATCTTCCTGGACGGCAGCGCCCAGCACGTCTGCACGGGCTCGGTGCTGCATTCCGCGGCCGGCAACCTGGTGCTGACCGCCGCGCATTGCCTCGCCGGAGCTGCCCAGATCACTTTCGTGCCCGGTTTGTCCGGCGACGCGGTGCCCCCCGATTTCTGGACGGCCGACAACGTCTATCTGGACCCTCGCTGGATTGCCAGCAAAGATCCGCACGCCGACTACGCGATCGCGCGGGTCAACAGCGACCACGGCGGGTCGGTGGAGGCGCGGGCCGGGCTGGCGCTGACCCTGGGCTCGGCCCCGCCGCCCAGTAGCCACGTCACCGTGGTGGGCTATCCGAGCGGCGTGGGTGGCGCGCCGATCGGCTGCCAGGGCAGTACGGCGGTCACCGACGGCGGGTTTCCCTCGCTGGTATGCCAAGGCCTCGTCGGCGGCACCAGCGGCGCGCCGTGGGTCAACGGCACCACGGTCGTCGGGCTGATCGGTGGGCTCGAACGCGGGGGCTGCGCCGAAAACATGTCCTACTCCGCACCGTTCGACGACCACATCGTCGCGCTGTTGGCCCGCGCCGAAGCCGGCGGGCCGGGCGATCCGGTGCCGGTCGACGTGGACGACACCTGCTAGGCCCGATGGCGGCGACCCGCTTCGCCCGGCGTCGCCGCGCTCGCGATCGCCGCTGACCGTCAGCGGCGGAACTGGTTGAGCGCGCGCACCTTGTTCATCACGTCGAGCGCGGCGACCTTGTAGGCCTCGGAGAACGTCGGGTAGTTGAACACCGCATCGACCAGGTACTCGACGGTGCCGCCGCACCCCATCACGGCCTGTCCGATGTGCACCATCTCGGTCGCGCTGGTGCCGAAGATGTGCACCCCGAGCAGCTTGAGGTCGTCGGTGGACACCAGCAGCTTGAGCATGCCGTAGGAGTCGCCGGCGATCTGGCCGCGGGCCAGCTCCCGGTAGCGGGCCATGCCCACCTCGTAGGGGATCGCGTCCTTGGTCAGGTCCACCTCGGTGGCGCCGACATAGGAGATTTCGGGAATCGAGTAGATGCCGATCGGCTGCAGGTCGGTGATGCCATCGCAGGCTTCCCCGAACGCGTGGTAGGCGGCCAGGCGGCCCTGCTCCATTGAGGTGGCGGCCAACGCGGGGAAGCCGATCACGTCGCCGACGGCGTAGATGTGGGGCACCTTGGTTCGGAAGAAGTCGTCGACGAAGATCCGGCCGCGGTTGTCGGCCTCCAGCTCGGCGTTGTGCAGATCCAGATGGTCGGTTTGGCCTTGGCGCCCAGCGGAATACATCACCGTCTCGGCGGGAATCTGCTTGCCGCTGGCCAGGGTTGTGATGGTGCCGGCCGCGCCGACGTCGACCGCGGTGACCTCTTCGCCGAAGCGGAACGTCACCGCCAGGTCGCGCAAATGGAACTTCAGTGCCTCGATGACCTCGGGGTCGCAGAAGTCGAGCATGTCGTTGCGCTTCTCCACGACGGTCACTTTGGTGCCCAGTGCGGCGAACATCGACGCGTACTCGATGCCGATCACGCCGGCGCCGACGACCACCATCGAGGTGGGCAGCGACTTGAGGTCGAGGATTCCGTCGGAGTCGAGTACCCGGTGTTCGTCGAACTCGACGCCGGACGGCCGCGCCGGCCGGGTGCCGGTCGCGATCACGATGTATTTGCCACTGATGGTTAGCTTTTCGCGTCGGGAGGGGTCTTCGATCTCGACGGTGTGCGCGTCGATGAACCGCCCGTGTCCGATCAGCAGGTCGATGCGATTGCGCATCAGCTGGTTGCGGATCACGTCCACTTCCTTGCCGATCACGTGCTGGGTGCGGGCCAGCAGGTCGGCCGGGGGTGATCTTCTCCTTGACGCGGTAGCTCGCGCCGTAGAGTTCGCGCTGGCTCATCCCGGTGAGGTAGAGCACGGCCTCGCGCAACGTCTTTGACGGGATGGTGCCGGTTTGCACGCACACGCCGCCCAGCATCTGGCCGCGTTCGACGATCGCCACCGACTTGCCCAGCTTGGCCGAGGCGATCGCGGCCTTCTGTCCGCCGGGGCCCCGAGCCGATCACGATCATGTCGTATTCCTGCATCGATCCCATGGGATAGACGATAGAGCCCACAGTCGAGACTTTCTCCACAGACGAATGGCCCAACGGCGGTGCGCGAGCGCGATCTGACGGTGGCGGCCATCAGCGTTGGGCCTCATGACACCGCATGCACCCGATTCCGAACTGAACCGTCCCGGCGCCCTGATCGCCGCGCTACCGGCCGTTCTCGGCTTCGTTCCGGAGAATTCATTGGTCCTGGTGTCGTTGGACGGCGGCGAACTCGGGGCCGTGCTGAGGGTCGACCTCGGTGACGAACTCGTCGGCCGGATCGGGCATCTGGTCGAGGTGGCCGCCGCCGCGGCACCCGAGGCCGTGATCGCCGTGATCGTCAACGAGGACGGCGCCCGATGCCCGCAGTGCAACGAGGAGTATCGGCAGTTGTGCGCGATGCTCGCAGAGGTGTTGTCGGAGTACAACATTGAGCTCTGGGCCGCGCATGTGGTGGACCGGGTGGCCCGCGGCGGGCGCTGGCATTGCGTGGACGGCTGCGGCGCGGGCGGCACGGTCGACGATCCGTCCGCGTCGCCCCTGGCCGCCGAGGCGGTGCTGCAAGGCCGGCGGCTGTATCCGCGTCGCGCCGACCTGCAGGCCGTCCTGGCGGTCGAGGACCCGGCCCGCAGCGCCGCGCTGATCGGTGTGCTCAGCGAGCAGGCGGAAACCCGCGCGGCCGCGCATCGCGCGGATCCCGTGGGCTGTAGCCGTCGCGACGTGGAAGGCGCGCTGGCCGCGGCCGGTCGCGTCGGCAGCGGGCAGCCGCTGTCGGATGCCGAGCTGGCCGTGCTGGGCTGTGCGCTGCACGACGCACAGGTGCGCGACACGTTGTACGCGCTGGCGGTCGGCGAGAAGGCCGGGGAAGCCGAGGTGTTGTGGGCTGCGCTGGCGCGCACGTTGCCCCCGCCGTGGCGGGTCGAGGCGCTGGTGTTGCTGGCGTTCAGCGCCTACGTCCGCGGCGACGGCCCGCTGGCCGGCGTTTCGCTGGAGGCCGCGCTGCGCTGCGATCCGGACCATCGGATGGCGGGCATGCTCGATACGGCGTTGCAGTCCGGTCTGCGACCGGAACAGATTCGCGAACTCGCGGCGACCGGCTACCGGCTGGCAAAGCGGCTCGGGGTGCAGCTACCGCCGCAGCGGGCGTTCGGCCGCTGTGCGGGGTAGGGCGTCAGACCTTCTCGACCTTGACCGCGTGGGCCATCTCGTGCGGCAGGGTGACGTTCTCGTGCCCCGGTATCAGGATGGTGACCCCGACGGGACCCGTCTCGACGGTGACCCGCGCATTCGGCACGACGCCGGCGTCCTTGAGCCGCGCGATCAGATCGATGTCGCCCTGCACGTGCTCGGTGAGCTGGCGGACGACGACCGCGACGGGCGATCCCGCCGGCAACTCGGTCAGCCGGACCAGGTTGACGTCTTCGGCGCCGGAGTCCGGGCCCACGCCCAGGTCCAGCAAACCCGGAATCGGGTTGCCGAACGGGGAGGT
The DNA here is from genome assembly GCA_029339505.1 of Unio delphinus. Classification (NCBI taxonomy): domain Eukaryota; kingdom Metazoa; phylum Mollusca; class Bivalvia; order Unionida; family Unionidae; genus Unio; species Unio delphinus. The sequence continues at coordinate 41,175 of JAQISU010000715.1, read as the reverse complement.
GGTCGGGTTGTTGAGCACCTTCACCAGCCGGCGCTCGACATCCTCGCTCATCACGTGCTCCCAGCGGCATGCCTCGGCGTGCACTTCTTCCCACGGCAACCCGATGACGTCGACGAGCAGTCGCTCGGCGAGGCGGTGTTTGCGCATGACGGCGATCGCCAGGGCCCGGCCCTTGTCGGTGAGTTCCAGGTGCCGGTCACCGGCCACGTGAAGCAGTCCGTCGCGCTCCATTCGGGAGACGGTCTGGCTGACGGTCGGCCCGCTCTGGTCGAGTCGTTCGGCGATCCTGGCACGCAGGGGAGTGACGCCCTCTTCCTCGAGGTCGTAAATGGTCCGCAGGTACATCTCGGTGGTATCAACCAGGTCGTTCATCCAGCACCCTCCATTGACGCCGAGTCTACTTGGCCAGCTGCCGAAATGGGTCTAACGCTTCCCTAGGCAAGCAAGTATGCCCGCCGCGGAATTGCGGCGGGCATACTGTCGGCGCTACCTGGCTGAGCGGCGTGCCTCAGCTCGCATACGAGCGCAGTCGGTCGGCGCGCTCACCGTTGCGCAGCTTGCCCATCACGTCGCGCTCGATCTGACGGACCCGCTCGCGGGACAGGCCGAACAGCTTGCCGATCTGATCCAGCGTCCGCGGCTGGCCGTCGTCCAGACCGAAACGCAGCCGGATCACCTGATGCTCGCGCTCGTCGAGAGTGGCCAGCACACTGCGGATATCGGTGTGCAGCAGCTCGGCGATTACCGCGTTCTCCGCGGACATCGCCTCGGCGTCCTCGATGAAGTCGCCCAGCGGGGCCTCTTCCTCGGAACCGACCGGCATGTCCAGGCTTACCGGGTCGCGGCTGTGCTCGAGCAGATCGTTGATCTTCTCGACCGGGATTCCGGACTCGGTGGCCAGTTCCTCATCGGTGGCTTCGCGGCCCAGGTTCTGGTGCATCTCCCGCTTGATCCGGGCCAGCTTGTTGACCTGCTCAACGAGGTGAACGGGCAGCCGGATGGTGCGGCTCTGGTCGGCCATACCGCGGGTGATGGCCTGGCGGATCCACCACGTGGCGTACGTCGAGAACTTGAATCCCTTTGTGTAGTCGAACTTTTCCATCGCGCGGATCAGTCCGAGGTTGCCCTCCTGAATCAGGTCGAGCAGCGGCATCCCCCGGCCGGTGTAACGCTTAGCCAGCGAGACCACCAGACGCAGGTTGGCCTCGAGTAGATGACGGCGCGCGGCCTGACCATCACGTACGACGCCGGCGAGATCGCGTTTGCGGTTCTCGCCGAGGCGCTTCCGCGTCGCGAGCAGATGCTCGGCGTACAGTCCGGCCTCGATGCGCTTCGCCAGTTCGACTTCGTCGGCGGCGGTCAACAACGCCGTCTTCCCGATGCCGTTCAGATATACGCGCACGAGGTCCGCTGCAGGGCTCTGAGCATCTAGATCGCTGGTGTCGATCCTGCCTGTGATGGCATTCGCCATGGCGGCCTCCCGATTGGCTTGTAGCTGTCATGGTGTTTAAACGACATTTCAGCCCTGAGAGTTCCCGCACCGCCGTGATCTCACACGCTTTGACGTGCACAAATGTGCCGTCGACCTGAGAATGTCCTGAGAAGTGTGCTCAGACCCCGGTTAACCGGAGCCGACGTCGTATCCGGGACCCGGGTTGTACTCGCGGCCCGGCGAGCCCGGTTGCGGCTGCGGGGGTCGCGGCGCCTCGAGTGCCGGTCGCTCGGCCGTCGGGAACAACGGGGTGCGCCGAGCGGCATCGTCGAACCGGCGAGGCTCGTCCTTGCGGAGGGGCGGCCTGTCGTTGGCGATCAGGACGGCCATCCAGGGCAGCGGCAACGACACGGCGATGATTGCCAGCGAGATGAGGCCGTTGTGCCAGGCGCCGTAAGCCAGCGCGGCCAGGATCAGCGCCGGGATGCGAAACGACATCATCGTCAGGTACTTACGGACCCGCGCGCGATGCTGTTCTTCGTACGACGTTTCGGCGGCGGTGATCAGCACCGGCCGGCCGTCGTCATCGAACCCCAACTCCGGGCCGCGCTTCATTACTCCACTGTCCCACATCTGGCCGATTCCGGTTGGGGCGCCTTGGCAGGCACAATGTGACGTATGCAGACCCAGACGATCGAACGCACCGACACCGACGAACGCGTCGACGACGGGACCGGCAGCGACACCCCCAAGTTCTTCCACTACGTCAAGAAGGACAAGATCGCCGAGAGCGCGGTCATGGGTAACCACGTGGTCGCCTTGTGCGGTGAGGTCTTTCCCGTGACGCGCGCGGCCAAGCCGGGTTCACCGGTGTGCCCGGATTGCAAGAAGATCTACGAGCAGATGAAGAAGGGCTGATCAGCTCGTCGGCTCGGCCGGCTCGGGATCGCGGTCCTGGGTGGCGGGATTCGTCGTCACGGGATTCTGCAGCGCCTCCGCCGTCTTCTTCAGGGCGGGCGACCGCGCAAACAGCCAGTTGCGCAGCCGATGCGCGTGGGTCCGCCCCGCCGGGAATTCCTCCTGGATCGCGGCATTGAGTTCGGCGCCCAGCATGATCGCGAATCCGCCGAAGAAGGCGAACAACAGAAACGCGATCGGCGTGGACAGCGCGCCGTAGGTGTAGCCGGTGCTGGTGATCCAGCGCAAGTAGACCCGCAGACCGAGCGTCGCGATCACGAACACGGCGGTGGCCAGGACGGCACCGTAGAGAAGCCGATGCGTCGGCAGTGGTTCCGGCAGTGACACCCGGTACAAAATGACGACCCCCATGATCAGCCCCAGGACCAGCACCGGGTAGTAGCCGTAGCGCAGCATGTTGGCCAGGCCGTCGGGGATGTGCTCGGACACCGTGCGCGGGCCCACCACCAGGACCGGCGCGGAAACGACGGCGGCCACCAACCCCACCACGTAGAGGAACAGCGCGAAGAACCGCTGGCGCACCGGATGGCGCAGCGGCGTCTGGTCGTGCGCCTCGACCACCGAATCGACGAACGCCGAGACCGCCGACGACCCCGCCCACAACGACAGCAAAAAGCCGAGCGAGACCACCTCGCCGCGGGCGTGCGCGGTGATGTCGCGCACGGTCGGCTCGATGATCTCGTTGACGACGCTCGACGAGAAGAGACTGTGCGCCGCGGAGATCGCGCTCTTCTCGATGCTGGGCAGGGCGTCCGGCCCGAACAACGGCGCCACGTACGCCAGGCTGCCCAGCATTCCCAACAGCAGCGGAGGTGTCGAGAGCGCCGACCAAAAGCCCGCCTGCGCGGACTCGGCAAAGATGGAATCGTCCCAGCTTTTCCCGAGGGTCCTCAACGTGATTCGCCAAACATGATGGCGGGACGGCTTTACGGTCTGATCACTCATACCGGTCCAGCATTACCGATGAATCCGCCCACACCTCACATTGTGTACGGGCGAGTTCCGGCGGACTTAGCTTCCGCTGACCTCCAGCACGGCGGCAAGCTCGACAAGCCTCGCCTCGTGCTCGTTCGCGTGATGCTGGCAGAAGAGAAGCTCGGCTCCAGAAGGCAGCGTGGCGCGTACGCGAGCGGCGGCACCGCAGCGGTCGCAGCGGTCAGCTCGGGTTAGCTCGCGTGTGGTCAGAGTTGCATTCATTGGCTTCTCCGTTCTCTTTGATCCACTTTCTCAGACGTTCGGCGTTTTGGCGTTGTTCCCCGATCGTTATCGGGTGTGTCGTTTCTCACGGGCTGTAAACGTTTGGTTTCGTAGGGCTTTCTAGAGTTAACGGCTGTGACGAACGCTGCCGACCTGCTGGTACACCTGTGCGGAACCGACGAGTGGTCCGACGCTGTGCGTCGTGGTGAAATCCGCCCCGACGCCGCCGCGGGCGCCGAGTTCATCCATCTGTCGGCGCCCGAACAGGTGCATCTGCCGGCCAATCGGCTCTTCCGCGGCCGCCGGGATTTGGTGCTGCTGCACATCGACCCGGCCTTGCTGGACTCGCCCGTGCGGTGGGAGCCGGGCGTGCCGACGGATCCCGAGGCGATGCTGTTCCCGCACCTGTACGGACCGCTGCCGGTCGCCGCGGTGACACGGGTTACCGCGTATTCGCCGGGGCCCTCGGGAGCCTTTCCGCCTCTCGGGGGTCCTCAGGATGCTTCGGGGGACCCGAGGTAGGCATCGGCCTCGATCTCCACCAGCAGTTCGGGCGCGATGAGCGCCGAGACTTCGACCATGGTCGACGCCGGCCGTATCTCGGAGAAGACCCGGGCATGCACCCGCGCGACCTCACGCCACCGGGACATGTCGGTGACGAAGATGCGGGTGCGGACCACGTCGCGCAGCGATGCCCCCGCCTCGGCCAGGGCAATCTCGATGCGGCGCAAGGCATCCTGAGACTGCGTCGCCAGATCGGGTCCGGTGCCGGTGGTGCCGGCGACCGCGATACACGGGCCTACCCGCACCGCGCGCGAGTAGCCGACCGTGGATTCGAAGTCGGATCCTGACGAGATGAGGGTGCGGTTGGCGGACATGGGCGTCACATTACGGCGACGCCGACGACCGGCGCACCCGATTTTCCCTGCGCCCAAGCGGATTTCCGGCGCGTGACTGCGATCGAGCTTGTGCGCCAACAAGTCTGGCGTACGGCCCCTAGTCGAGGTAGTCGCGCAACACCTGGGAGCGGCTGGGGTGGCGCAGCTTGCTCATCGTCTTCGACTCGATCTGGCGGATGCGCTCGCGGGTCACGCCGTAGACCTGACCGATCTCGTCGAGGGTACGAGGCTGGCCGTCGGTGAGACCGAAGCGCAGCCGTACTACGCCGGCTTCGCGCTCCGAGAGCGTCTCGAGCACCGACTGCAGCTGGTCTTGCAGCAACGTGAACGACACCGCGTCGACCGCCACGACCGCTTCGCTGTCCTCGATGAAGTCGCCGAGCTGGCTGTCGCCCTCATCGCCGATGGTCTGGTCCAGCGAGATGGGCTCACGCGCGTACTGCTGGATCTCCAGCACCTTCTCCGGCGTGATGTCCATTTCCTTGGCCAGCTCTTCGGGCGTGGGCTCGCGGCCCAGGTCCTGCAGCAGCTCGCGCTGAATGCGGCCCAGCTTGTTGATCACCTCGACCATGTGCACCGGGATGCGGATGGTGCGGGCCTGGTCGGCCATCGCGCGGGTGATCGCCTGGCGAATCCACCACGTCGCGTAGGTGGAGAACTTGTATCCCTTGGTGTAGTCGAACTTCTCGACCGCACGGATCAGACCCAGGTTGCCTTCCTGGATGAGGTCCAGGAACGCCATGCCGCGGCCCGTGTAGCGCTTGGCCAGCGAGACCACCAGTCGCAGGTTGGCTTCCAACAGATGGTTTTTGGCGCGGTCGCCGTCGCGGCAGATCCACATCATGTCGCGGCGCTGGGCGGCGGGCAGCTTGTCGCCGCGCTCGACGTGTTCGGCCATCAGCTGGGTGGCATAGAGGCCGGCTTCGATCCGCTTGGCGAGCTCGACCTCTTCCTCGGCGTTGAGCAGTGCCACCTTGCCGATCTGCTTGAGGTAGGCGCGCACCGAGTCCGCGGAAGCGGTGAGCTCGGCGTCTTTACGGGCCTGTCGCAGCGCCTCGGATTCGTCTTCGTCCCAGACGAAATCGCCGGACGCCTTGTCCTTTTCGGAGGGCTCAGCGATTTCTTCTTCGTCGTCGGCCGGCTTCTTGGCGGCCGACGGCTTCGCTCCGGTCGCGGCCCCTTCGGCGTCGTCGTCCCCGTCGCCGTCACTGGCTTCGGCCTCGGCTTCGTCGCCATCGGCCGCGACGTCGTCCTCGAGGTCGTCGAGGCTCAGGTCACCCTCGATACCGAGGTCTTCGCCTTCGAGATCGGGCTCGCCGTCGAGGTCCTCGGCGGCGTTCTCCTCGACGCCCTCCGGGTTCTCGTCGTCGCCGTCTTTGGACGCGGCCTTGGTGCCCCGGCCCGCCGGCGCCTTGCCCGCGGCGGCCTTGGCGGGGGTGCGGGGCTTCTTGTCGGCGGTCGCCTCGTCGTCGTCGGCAGGCTTGGCGTGCGGTGCGGTCTTGGTCGCGCGTTTGGCCGGCGCGGTGCCATTGGCGGCCTTCGCCGCGGGCCGCTTAGCTGGGGGCTTCGTGGCGGTGCGCTTCACCGGTTCATCGGTTTCCGCGCTGGTCTTGGTCGCTGCCACTTACACCCCTTCGGTTGGACTCACTTTCGGTGGGTTTGGGCATGGTTAACCGAAAGTGTCTGCTATGTCGAATGTCGGCGTTGGTATGAGCGTGGAGGCTCGCACGCTTTCTGTCGGGCGGTCGCCGTGGACCATTGTAACGACAGTGCGCGCTCGTACCGCCCTAGCGGGGAAAATTCAGTGCGTTACGTCGGCGGTCGAGGCCATCGCGGCCCCGACAATTCCGGCGGTATTGAGCAATGCCGCCGCCACCACCGGGGTGCGGTTCTTGAGCAGCGGCACCCATTGATCGGCCTTTCGGCTGATGCCACCGCCCGCGATGATCAGGTCCGGCCAGATCGCGTTCTCGATCGCGATCAGCACCCGGGTCACCTCTTTGGTCCAGCGCTGGTAGCTCCATTTGTTCTTGTCTTTGACCGACGACGCCGCGCGTTTTTCGGCCTCTTTGCCGCCGACCTCGAGATGGCCGAACTCGGTGTTGGGGATCAGCTTCCCGTTGTGGATCAGCGCGGAGCCGATGCCGGTTCCGAACGTCAGCAGCACGACCAGGCCCTCGTGCCCTTTGCCCGCCCCGTAGCGCTCCTCGGCGAGCCCGGCCGCGTCGGCGTCGTTGAGCACCGTCACCTGCTGGCCGTCCAGGTTGGCGCTGATCACGTCGCGCGCGTTGGTCCCGATCCAGGCCTTGTCCACGTTGGCGGCGGTCTGGACGATGCCGTGGGTGACCACACCGGGATAGGTCACGCCGAGTGGACCGGTCCACCCGAATTCGTTGACGACCTTGGCGATGGCCTTGGCGACGGCCGACGGCGTGGCGGGTTGCGGGGTCAGCAGTTTGACCCGGTCGCCGACCAGCAGGCCGGTATCCAGGTCGACGATGCCGCCTTTGATTCCGCTGCCGCCGACGTCGATGCCGAATCCGCGGCGCTGCGGCGTGCCGTCGGCTGCCTCGGAGCCGGGTGTGTTCGTGGCCGAGTCGGTGCTGGTCATCGACATCTCCTTGGCGAGATTTGGGCTGTGTCACACCTTAGCTGGCGACGCTGCGATCGCGGCCGGGGCAATGCGATTGGGTGTCGCCGGTCTGCGCCGCGCCGGCCGACTGTGTTGCGATGGACCGGTGACGCGATCCGACGCCGAGCTCGCCCGGCTGCGCTCCGTAGCCGAAGCGCTGGCCGCCGAAGCCGCCGCGTTCGTCAGGTCTCGCCGCGCCGAGGTGTTCGGCGCCCGGGCGGGCGGGACCGACAGCGACGCGGTGCGGTCCAAGAGCACACCGACCGACCCGGTGACGGTGGTCGACACCGAGACCGAACGGCTGCTGCGCGATCGATTGGCCGAATTACGGCCCGGTGACCCGATTCTCGGCGAAGAGGGGGGTGGACCCGCCGAGCGCGAATCGGTCCCCGACGGTGCGGTCACCTGGGTGCTCGATCCGATCGACGGCACGGTGAACTTCGTGTACGGCATCCCGGCCTACGCGGTGTCGGTCGGGGTGCAGGTCGACGGCGTGTCGGTCGCGGGAGCGGTCGCCGACGTCGTCGGGGGCCGGGTCTATTCCGCGGCACAGGGTCTCGGCGCGCACGTCGTCGACGCGCAGGGCACCCAGCCGTTGCGGTGCGCCGACGTCGGCGATTTGTCGATGGCGTTGTTGGGCACCGGATTTGGGTATTCGATCGGGCGCCGCACCACCCAGGCGGCGCTGCTGGCGCGGCTGCTGCCGGTGGTGCGAGACGTGCGTCGCGTCGGTTCCGCGGCACTGGACCTGTGCATGGTCGCGGCGGGGCGGCTGGACGCCTACTACGAGCACGGGCTGCAGGTGTGGGATCGCGCTGCGGGCGGGCTGATTGCCGCCGAGGCCGGAGCGCGGGTGCTGGTGCCGGCACCGGACGTCGGCGGCGCCGGCCTGGTGGTGGCGGCCGCGCCCGGAATCGCCGACGCACTGTTGGCGGCACTCGAGCAATTCGACGGGCTGGCGCCGATCGCCGACTGAGTCAGCAGCTGCTGGCGTGAATCTTCGACAGCAGCTGGGGATCTGACGCTCCGGTGGCACCGGGACGCAGGCTGGCGAGTACCGAGTCGATGTCGTCGTTGTGGGCCAGCGCGGTGAATTCCGTGCCGATCGCGAGGTCGACGGAGTCGTCGGCGCGGTTGTCGTTGAACAGCTCGCTGCACGGGGCCACCAGCCACACCGCGGCGGCGGTGGCCTGTCCGGCCGTCCCGAAGCGGATCTGGCTCTGGCAGCTCAGCCGGGCGCCGGCGTAGATCGGGTCGTTGGCCGCGGTCGGCTGTGCGAAGCCCAGATCCTTCATCGCTCCGGCGACGTCGGCGGCCTGGCCGCCGCGGCCGCTGGCGTTGAGAACGCGAACCTTGGTGTCGCTGAGTTTGGCGGGTGACACGTCGGCCATTGCACTGCGCGACATTTGCTCGCCGAGTTGCGCCGGCGCCGACCCGGTCGCCGGCTGCGGGGGCGGGTTGCACACCTCGGCCTCGCGAACTTTCGCGGGTCGCGTCAGCGCCACCGTCCACGCGACGCCCGTCACCACCACCAGGAAAACCAGCACGACAATCGCCGGTCGGGGATTGCGTCGCCGAAACGGCCGACCATGCTTGTCGAAGGCTGTACCCTCGGTGATTTGTGCGACCACAGCTGCACTCTAGCCGCACACTAAATCCACTGTTTGAAGGCAAATATGAGGGTGAATTCGGGTGTGTGAGGTAAATCACAACCGAATACACCGGGTTCCGGGCACGAATCGTTTGGTGGATGCGTTCGACGCTGGTACAAAGCGTTGCTTGAGGTAACGCAGGCATGTGAGGGGATTGGACGATGCCTACCGACTATGACGCTCCACGGCGTACCGAAACGGATGACGTTTCGGAGGACTCGCTGGAGGAGCTGAAGGCACGGCGGAACGAGGCGGCGTCGGCCGTCGTCGACGTGGACGAATCCGAGTCCGCCGAGAACTTTGAACTGCCTGGCGCCGACCTGTCTGGCGAGGAGCTATCGGTTCGGGTCATTCCGAAACAAGCTGACGAGTTCACCTGCTCGAGCTGCTTTTTGGTGCAACACCGCAGCCGACTCGCCAGCGAGAAGAACGGCGTGATGATCTGCACCGACTGCGCGGCGTAAGTCAGCTGCGCAATGCCGACAGCACCCGCTCGGGGTGGCGGCAGCTCACCATCCAGTACGGCGTCGGGTCGTCTGGGTCATCGAGGACCAGCAAAATCATCGGCGCTACCCACGCGCGATGGAGCACGTACGCCGCGGGGTCGAGCTGGCGTCCCAGTGCCGCCGACTTCGCCGTCGGCGCGATCTCCGCGGATCGGGCGATCACGGTGACCGGCAGGTGGGCGTCGGCCGCCCACAGCTGCACCACGCCGTCCTCGCCGGCGGTGACCCGGATCTCGATGCGGCCCAGCCACAGCAGCGCTCCGATGGCCACGATGAACAGCACGACGAACGGCAGCCAGTCGGGGAGCGCCTTGACCCCCAGGTTGACCTCGACAGCAATCAACGTCGCCAGCGCGAAGGCCGGTGGCCACCACCACCATGGGACCCACAGCCGCTCGCGATATCGCACGCTGTGCGGCGCGACGCGCGTACTCGACACTCGGTCAAGGGTAGTCTGTGGCCCCGTGTCGAACAGTCTGGCCATTGTCCGCCTCGACCCCGAGCTCCCGCTGCCCAGCCGCGCGCACGAGGGCGACGCGGGGGTTGATCTATTCAGCGCTGAAGACGTCACGCTGGACCCCGGGCAGCGCGCCCTGGTCCGCACCGGCGTGGCGGTCGCCATCCCGTTCGGGATGGTCGGCTTGGTGCATCCCCGCTCGGGATTGGCTGCGCGGGTTGGACTTTCGATTGTCAACAGTCCGGGTACGATCGATGCGGGCTACCGCGGCGAGGTCAAGATCTCGCTGATCAACCTCGACCCGGCCGAGCCGATCGTGGTGCACCGCGGCGATCGCATCGCCCAGCTGCTGGTGCAGCGGGTCGAGTTGGTCGAGCTGGTCGAGGTCGCGTCGTTCGACGAGGCGGGCCTGGCCGAAACTTCCCGTGGCGATGGTGGTCACGGTTCCTCCGGCGGACATGCGAGTTTGTGAGCGCCGGTGACGATGCAGAGCGAAGCGATGAGGAGGAACGGCGCTGATGGCTGCATTCGGTAAATCAGGCAAGGACGACAGCGGCGAGCCGGTGGCGGAGGCCGCTGCCGACCCCGTCGACGACGAGTTCGAGGACGAGCTGGAGGGCCCGTTCGACATCGACGACTTCGACGACCCGTCGGTCGCGGAGCTGGCCCGGCTCGATCTGGGCTCGGTGCTCATCCCGATGCCGGAGGCCGGCCAGCTTCAGGTCGAGCTGACCGAGACCGGCGTCCCGAGCGCGGTGTGGGTCGTCACGCCCAACGGCCGGTTCACGATCGCCGCCTACGCCGCACCCAAGACGGCCGGCCTGTGGCGTGAGGTGGCCGGCGAGCTCGCCGAGTCGCTGCGCAAGGACTCGGCCGAAGTCAGCATCAAGGACGGCCCGTGGGGCCGCGAGGTGGTCGGCACCGCGTCGGGAGTGGTGCGCTTCATCGGGGTCGACGGCTACCGGTGGATGATCCGCTGCGTGATCAACGGCCCGCACGAAACCATCGAGGCACTCGAGCACGAGGCGCGTGCGGCGTTGGCGGACACCGTGGTTCGCCGCGGCGATACGCCATTGCCGGTGCGCACGCCGCTGGCCGTGAACCTCCCCGAGCCGATGGCCGAGCAGTTGCGTCAGGCCGCCGTTCAGCAGGCCGAGGCGCAGACCGCCGAGCAGGCCGAGGGGGAGCAGCCCCCCAACGAGCCGGCCGCGCGCCGCAGCGTCGACGGCTCGGCGATGCAGCAGCTGCGCACCACCACCGGCGGCTAACGCAGCCCTCGAACGTTCACGCGTCGGCCAGGGCTGCCAGGCAGGCCGCCCCGAGCGCGGCGCTGTCGGCGCCGATCTGATCGAGCGTCACCGTCCGCAGCGCCGCGCGCGGCGCGGCGGCCACCCAGTCGACGCCGGCCTGCAGCGGATGGATCGGATCGTCGACCGCGGCGGCCACGCCGAGGGGAGCCGCGAGCGTGTTGAATTCGTCACAGCTCGGCGCGACATAGGCGGCCGCTTCGTCCATCGCGTCGGGCAGCAGCGGCCACTGGGCAAGCCAGGACCGGGTCAGCTCGTCGGCCAGCCAGGCCGGGCTGGAAGCGCGCATTTGTGCGGTCGTCGCGGCCAGGCCATCGGCGCGCAGCGCCGACGCGGAATACCGCGCCGCGAGTGCCGCCGGCGCCGACCCCGGCGGACCCGCCCAGGCGGGCAGCGCGGCCAGCACGGCCACCGTTTGTCCTGGATGCGCGAGTGCCCACGCGGCCGCCACCGCAGCGCCGATCGAAATTCCGCCGACCGCGATCGGGCCTTCGCGCGCGGCGTCGTCCAAGGCGGACAGATAGCCGTCGACCAAGCGATCGGGCCGCGGCGCGGGGGTGATCAGTCGCGCGCCGGCGCCGCGCACGGGACCGGAAAACGCCCGTTTGACGTAAACGTCGTCGGATCCCGTTCCGGGTAACAGCACGGTCGTGACACCGCGCAGATCCACACCCACGCCCCGATACTGCCCGGCGCGACACGCGTTCCAAAATCACAGTTTGGTTCGGTTGGCGCCGGGGAACCAACAGGTCTACGGTGTCCGTTGGCATAGGTGAAAGCACCGCAGCTTTTTCGGAATTGTCAGGAGTGGCCATGGGGGCTCAGGGTTATTTGCGCCGCCTTACCCGTCGGTTGACGGAGGACCCGGAGCAACTCGATTCCGAGGAGTTGTCCGACGAGGTCGCGAGTACCGGCGCGCAGCGCGCAATCGATTGCGAACGTGGCCAAGAGGTCACAATGGTGGGCACGCTGCGCAGCGTCGAATGTAACGGCAAGGGCTGTGCGGGTGGCGTGAAGGCCGAACTGTTCGACGGCAGCGACACCGTAACCCTGGTCTGGTTGGGCCAGCGCCGGATTCCCGGCATCGACTCGGGACGCACTTTGCGGGTGCGCGGCCGGATGGGCAAGCTGGAGAACGGAACCAAGGCCATCTACAACCCGCACTACGAAATTCAGCGTTGACTCTGCCCAGTAAAACGTCCAATCGCATCAACCCAGAACGCCTGCTGAGCCAGCTAGGCGGGGTGAGCGGTCTCATCTACTCGTCGCTGCCCGTCGTCGTCTTCGTGGCGGCGTCCAGCCTGATGGGCCTGCTGCCCGCGATCGGGGCCGCGCTCGGGGTGGCCGCGCTGGTCTTGGTGTGGCGGCTGATTCGCCGCGAGTCGACGCAGCCGGCGTTCTCCGGGTTCATCGGGGTGGCCGTCTGCGCGCTGATCGCCTACCTCGTCGGAGCGTCCAAGGGTTACTTCCTGCTCGGCATCTGGGTGTCGCTGTTGTGGGCGGTGGTCTTCGCGGTGTCGGTCGTGATCCGACGGCCACTGGTCGGCTACGCCTGGAGCTGGGCCACCGGGCGTGACCGCGGTTGGCGCAACGTGTCCCGGGCCGTCTACGCGTTCGACATCGCCACCCTGTGCTGGGTAGTGGTCTTCGCGGCGCGGTTCGGGGTGCAGCGACTGCTCTACGACGCCAATCAGACCGGCTGGCTGGCCGCGGCACGCATCGGGATGGGTTGGCCGTTGACCGCGCTGGCCGCCCTGGTGACCTACGCGGCGATCAAGGCGGCGCAGCGCGCCATCGCGGGCGTCGGCGAGGCGTTCGAGCCGGCGATCGACGCCGACACCGTCAGCGACTAGCCGGGCGGCGGCTCGACCGCCGGCAGCAGCAGCTTGCGCAGATCCTCTTCGACCTCGGTGGTCGCGACGAAGAGCAACTCGTCGCCGCCTTCCAGCGGCTCGTCGCCCTCCGGCACGATCACGCGCGGCCCGCGCAGGATGGTCACCAGCGAGGCGTCGCGGGGCAGCTCGAGGCGGCTTACCGGCTTGCCGCCCCAGGGCGTGTCGTCGGGCAGGGTGATCTCGACCAGGTTGGCCTGACCCCGACGGAATTCCATCAGGCGCACCAAATCGCCGACGGCGACGGCCTCTTCGATCAGCGACGCCAGCATCCGCGGCGTGGACACGGCCACGTCGACACCCCAGGCGTCGGTGAACAGCCATTCGTTGCGGGGGTCGTTGACCCGGGCCACCACGCGGGGCACCGCGAACTCGGTCTTGGCCAGCAGGGACAGCACCACGTTGGCCTTGTCGTCACCGGTCGCGGCGACCACCACGTCGAAATCCTCGAGGTGCACCGATTCCAGCAGGCTCAGTTCGCAGGCGTCGCCCAGACGCCAGTGCGCGGCCGGGATCGCGTCGACGTCGACGTGGTCGGGGTTGCGCTCGATCAGGGTGATGTCGTGGTTGTTCTCGATCAGCTCGCGAGCGACCGAGCGGCCGACCGCGCCTGCCCCGGCGACAGCTACCTTCATGAGCGGTGCTCCTTAGTCGCGGTCGGGCGGCTCGAGCTCAATGTCCGGCCCCCGAATCGATGTCCTCACTGGGCGGCAGGGCGGCGATGGCCACCGCCTCGGCTGCGCGGCCGGAGATCGCGGCGATGTAGACCTGATCGCCGGCCTGGATGACGGTCTTCGGCTCGGGCAGGATGCCGGTGCCGAACCGGAGCAGAAAGGCCACGCGCGCGCCGGTGGCCTGCTCGAGTTCGGTGGCGCGCCGGCCCGCCCAGTCGTCGTGCAGGACGACCTCGGCGACGGCGACCGTCCCGGTGGGGTCACGCCACTTGGCGGTCTCGCTCTCCCGGGTCAGCGCGTTGAGCAGCCGATCGGTGGTCCACGGCACGGTGGCAATCGTTGGGATACCGAGACGTTCGTAGACCTCGGCGCGCTTGGCGTCGTAGATGCGGGCGACCACCCGGTTAACGCCGAACGTCTCGCGCGCCAACCGCGCCGAGATGATGTTGGAGTTGTCGCCGGACGACACCGCGGCGAAGGCGTCGGCGTCCTCGATGCGGGCCCGCAGCAGCACATCCCGGTCGAACCCCTGGCCCAGCACCCGGTCGCCGGCGAACTCCGGGCTCAGCCGGTTGAACGCGGAGCTGTCGCGGTCGATCACCGCAACGTCGTGGCCGATTCGGGACAGCCCGTCGGCCAACGACGAGCCCACCCGGCCGCAGCCCATTACAACCACCCGCACGTCAGGTCCTCTCGGCTGCTTCGGAGTATGTGTCGTTCCATCGGCAAACTGCGTGGCCAGCCGATTTCCGTCCAGAACATTCTCGCCCTCGGAACGCTACCGGCATGGCCTGTTGCGCTTACTCTTGGCTCTCGTGTCCAAACTTTCAACCGCAGCGCGCAGGTTGCTCATCGGGCGACCGCAACGTAGCGACCGGCTGAGCCACACTCTGCTGCCCAAACGCATCGCCTTGCCGGTGTTCGCCTCCGACGCACTGTCCTCGGTGGCGTATGCGCCCGAGGAAGTTTTTTTGATGCTCTCGGTGGCTGGGGCGGCCGCCTACGCGCTGACGCCGTGGATCGGGCTCGCGGTGGCCGCGGTGATGTTGGTCGTGGTGGCCAGCTACCGCCAGAACGTGCACGCCTACCCGTCCGGCGGCGGCGACTACGAGGTGGTCACCACGAACCTGGGCGAGACCGCCGGCCTGGTTGTGGCCAGTGCGTTGATGGTGGATTACGTTCTCACCGTTGCTGTTTCGACGTCGTCGGCGATGGCGAACATCGGTTCCGCGGTGCCCGTCGTGGCCCAGAACAAGGTGTGGTTCTGTGTGGCCGCCATCCTGTTGGTGATGGCGTTGAACCTGCGCGGGATCCGTGAGTCCGGGGTGGCCTTCGCGATCCCGACCTATGCGTTCATCGTCGGGATCGTCGTGATGATCGGGTGGGGGTTGATCCGGATTTTCGTGCTGGGCAATCCGCTGCGGGCCGAGTCCGCCGGCTTCCAGATGCACGCCGAGCACGGCCAGATCGTCGGCTTCGCGTTCGCGTTCCTGCTGGCCCGCTCGTTCTCGTCGGGCTGCGCGGCGCTGACCGGTGTCGAGGCGATCAGCAATGGCGTGCCGGCGTTTCAGAAACCCAAGTCGCGCAACGCCGCAACGACGCTGCTGATGCTCGGCGTCATCGCGGTGACGCTGTTGATGGGCATCATCGTGCTGGCCCAGCAGATCCACGTGCAGCTGGTCGACGATCCGGCCACGCAGCTCGGCGGTGCGCCGGCGAACTACTACCAGAAGACACTGGTGACGCAGCTGGCGGAGACGGTGTTCGGCGGCTTCCGCATCGGGTTCCTGCTGATCGCCACGGTGACCGCGCTGATCCTGGTGCTGGCGGCCAACACCGCGTTCAACGGGTTCCCGGTGCTGGGCTCGGTGCTGGCGCAGCACAGCTATCTGCCGCGCCAGTTGCACACCCGCGGAGACCGCCTGGCGTTCTCCAACGGGATCCTGTTCCTGTCGGCGGCGGCTCTCGCGTTCGTCATCGCGTTCCGCGGTGAGGTGACCGCGCTGATCCAGCTCTACATCGTCGGCGTCTTCATATCGTTCACGTTGAGCCAAATCGGCATGGTCCGGCACTGGACTCGCCTGTTGCGCACCGAGACCGACCCGAGGGCGCGGGGCAAGATGAAGCGCTCGCGGGTGATCAACACGGTCGGTCTGCTGTCTACCGGCGCGGTGCTGCTGGTGGTGCTGGTCACGAAATTCTTTGCCGGGGCGTGGATCGCGATCGTCGCGATGGGCGCGCTGTTCGTGATCATGAAGATGATCCGCAAGCACTACGCCACCGTCTCCCGGGAATTGGAGGAGCAGGCCGCTGCCCAGCACGACGTGGTGCTGCCCAGCCGCAACCACGCGCTGGTGCTGGTGTCGAAGCTGCATCTGCCGACCCTGCGTGCCCTGGCCTACGCGCGCGCGACCCGCCCCGATGTGCTCGAGGCCGTCACCGTCAGCGTGGATGACGTAGAAACCCGTGCACTGGTGCATGATTGGGAGGAAAGCGAGATTAGCGTGCCGCTGAAGGTGATCGCCTCGCCCTATCGAGATATCACCCGCCCGGTACTCGACTACGTCAAGCGGGTCAGCAAGGACTCGCCGCGCACCGTGGTGACGGTGTTCATCCCGGAGTACGTCGTCGGCCATTGGTGGGAGCAGGTGCTGCACAACCAGAGTGCGCTTCGGCTCAAGGGCCGGCTGCTGTTTATGCCCAACGTGATGGTGACTTCGGTTCCCTGGCAATTGAGTTCGTCGGAGCGGCTCAAGACCCTGCAACCGCATGCCGCTCCCGGCGACACCCGCCGCGGAATCTTCGACTAAAGGGCCACGCAGTGAGTGCCGAGGCGTCACCGTCAGCCGGGGAGCTGACGCTGGTTGCCGGTGACCCCGCCAACGGCGGCAGCTGCGTGGCGCATCACGAAGGACGGGTGGTGTTCGTGCGCTACGCCTTACCCGGCGAACGGGTGCGGGTGCGCGTCACCGCGGACCGCGGATCCTATTGGCACGCAGAGGTTGTCGAGGTCCTCGAGGCGTCGGCGGATCGGACCGAGTCGCTGTGCCCGATCGCGGGGGTCGACGGCGCCGGGTGTTGTGATCTGGCATTCGCCACCCCGGAGGCGGTTCGCACGCTCAAGGCGCAAGTCGTCGCCAATCAGCTGGAGCGCCTCGGCGGGCATCACTGGAGCGGTGAGGCGGAACCGCTTTCGGACTCCGGCGCCACCGGCTGGCGCACCCGGGTGCGCCTCGAGGTGGGCGCCGACACCCGACCCGGGTTTCACCGCTATCACAGTGACGAGTTGGTGACCGACCTGCGCTGCGCGCAGTTGCCGACGGGCATGCTCGACGGACTCGCCCAGGCGTGTTCGGCGGCCGACCTGTCGCCGGCCGCACAGCTGCACGTCGCCCTCGACGACGACGGACGCCGGCATGTGGTGCGCACCCTGCGCCGGGGCGGGCGTACGACGACCAATGTGGTGCAGGGCAATTACGAGGCAGTCCAGCGCGTCGGGCCGCGCAGCTGGGAGGTGCCGGTGACCGCGTTCTGGCAGGCGCACCGGGACGCGGCGCGGGTGTACAGCGGCCTGGTCGCCGAGTGGGCACAGCCCGGCACCGGGATGAGGGTGTGGGATCTCTACGGCGGCGTGGGCGTTTTCGCCGCCGCGCTCGGCGAAGCGGTGGGGGAGTCCGGGCGGGTTCTGACCGTCGACACCTCCCGCGCGTCGACGCGCGCGGCGCGGGCCGCATTGGCCGACCTGCCGCAGGTGGACATCGTCACCGATTCGGTACGCCGCGCGGTGGCGACGCAAAAAGCCGGCGCCGACGTCGCGGTGCTGGATCCGCCGCGGTCGGGCGCCGGGCGCGATGTGATCGGCCTACTAGCCGCGTCCGGTGTTCCGCGGATCGTGCACATCGGTTGTGAGGCCGCGGCTTTCGCGCGCGATATCGGCCTGTACCTCGGTCACGGCTATGCCGTCGAGAGGATCAAGGTCTTCGACGCCTTCCCGCTGACGCATCACACCGAGTGCGTCGCGCTGCTGACACGCGCAGGCTAGACTCCGTCGCGGTGTGCCGGGAAGTCTGGTCGGCGATGTCGTTGTCGATCGATCGAAAGGCCTTCATGTACTCCGGGGGACCGTCATCGTGAACGAGACCATTCGCTACGCACTGATCGTCTTGTTCTGCAGCGCCGTCGGTTTGGTCGCGGTGATGGCGAACCGGCTGACCGAGCGGGTCAAAATCCCGGTCGCCCTGCTGGTGCTGGTGGGCGCCGCCGTGGTGGTGCACGCCGTGCCCGCGGTGCAGTCACCGGCCGAGCCGACGGTCGAGCGGGTGATCACCATCGCGCTGGTGTTGGTGCTGTTCGACGGCGGAATGCACATCGGGCCGGCACGGTTTCGCGCGGCGGTCGTCCCGATCCTGTCGGTCGGCGTCGTCGGCACCGCCCTCACCGCCGCCGGCGGGGCGCTGATGCTGCACTACCTCTGCGGAATCAGTTGGTTCCCTGCGGTTCTGGTGGCCACCGCGGTGGCCCCCACCGATCCGGCCGTCGTTTTCTCGGTCCTGGGTAAGCGACAGATCGCCGGCCGCAGCAGCACCATCCTGGAGGGCGAGTCCGGCGCCAACGATCCGGTCGGCATCGCTTTGATGGGCAGCCTGATCGCCGCGGGTGGTCTCAGCGCGGCCGGCTTCGCCAGTGTGGGAACCGAATTCGTGCTGCAAATGGCGGTCGGCCTGGCCGTCGGGCTGATCGGTGGCCGCGCCCTGCTCGTGTTCATGCGGCGGGTGGCGTTGCCGAGCGAAGGCCTCTACTCGCTGCGGACGCTGGCCTGCAGCCTGATGCTGTACGGCATCGCCACGCTGGCGCACGGCTCCGGATTTCTGGCCGTGTTCGTGGCCGGCATCGTGATCGGCGATGCCCGCGCGCCGTATAAGCCGGACATCAAGCGATTCCACGCCGCCCTGGCCGGTCTGGCCGAAATCGTCGCGTTCGCCGTCTTGGGTCTGACCGTCGACCTCAACGTGCTTGCCCATCCCGACGTGTGGATTCCCGGGCTCATCCTCGGCGTGGCCCTGACGGTGGTGATACGGCCGATCGCGGTGGGCGCCTGCCTGGTTCCGGTCCGGCTGCAGCGAAACGAACGCGTCTTCATCCTCGTCGCCGGGCTCAAGGGCGCGGTGCCGATCCTGTTGGGCGAGTTCCTGCGGGCCGCGCACGTCGCCGACGCCGAACGTCTGTACGGCATCGTGGTGATCGTCGTCGTGTTCTCGGTTCTGGTGCAAGGCAGCTCGGTGCCCGGCATCGCACAACTGCTGCGCTTGCCGATGCGCACCGTCGAGACGCAGCCGTGGGAGATCGGGGTCCGGCTGCAGGACGAACCCGAGGGCGTCCACCGCCTGCACGTCGCCGCGGGGTCCGCCGCCGAGGGCTGCACGATCGAGGGTCTCGGTGACCGTGCCGGAGATATCTGGGTGAGCATCGTCGTGCGCGCCACCGGCCTGGTGCCGGTGCGGGGCGACACCGAATTCGAGGCCGGCGATGAGGTCGTCGTCCTGGCCGATCCCGAACTTCACGACACCCTCGCCGAACTCTTCGGCCCTTCGTAGGGGGCTAGATCGGGGCTCGGCTGCGTAGACTGACCTGATGCTCGAACAGATCCGCGGCCCGGCTGATCTGCAGTACCTGTCCCAACAGCAGCTCCGCGATCTGGCTCAGGAGATCCGCGAGTTTCTGATTCACAAGGTGGCTGCGACCGGGGGCCACCTGGGGCCGAACCTCGGCGTGGTCGAGCTGACGCTGGCGCTGCATCGGGTGTTCGACTCACCGCACGACCCGATCATCTTCGACACCGGCCACCAGGCTTACGTGCACAAGATGCTGACCGGCCGCTGCCAGGACTTCGAGACGCTGCGCAAAAAGGGCGGCCTGTCCGGGTATCCGTCGCGCGCCGAAAGCGAGCACGACTGGGTGGAGTCCAGCCATGCCAGTGCGGCGCTGTCCTACGCCGACGGCCTGGCCAAGGCATTCGAACTGACCGGGCACCGCAACCGGCACGTGGTGGCGGTGGTCGGCGACGGCGCGCTGACCGGCGGCCTGTGCTGGGAGGCGCTGAACAACATCGCCGCCTCGAGGCGACCGGTCATCGTCGTCGTCAACGACAACGGCCGCAGCTACGCGCCCACGATCGGCGGTGTCGCCGACCACCTGGCCATGCTGCGGCTGCAGCCGGGCTACGAGCAGGTGCTGGAAAAGGGCCGCGACGTCGTGCGCGCGGTGCCGCTGATCGGTGAGATCTGCTACCACTTCATGCACAGCGTCAAGGCCGGCATCAAGGACTCGCTGGCCCCGCAGCTGCTGTTCACCGACCTCGGGCTGAAGTACGTCGGCCCGGTCGACGGTCACGACGAACGCGCGGTCGAGGCCGCGCTGCGCCGCGCCCGCGGTTTCGGCGGCCCGGTGATCGTGCACGTCGCCACTCGCAAGGGCATGGGCTACGCCCCGGCCGAGGCCGACGAGGCCGAACAGATGCACTCCACCGCGCCGATCGACCCGGCCACCGGGCAGGCCACCAAGATCCCGGGCCCGGGCTGGACGGCCACCTTCTCCGAGGCGCTGATCGGCTACGCCAGAAAGCGCCGCGACATTGTGGCGATCACCGCGGCGATGCCCGGCCCGACCGGCCTGACGGCGTTCGGGCAACGGTTCCCGGACCGGCTGTTCGACGTCGGCATCGCCGAACAGCACGCGATGACGTCGGCGGCCGGGCTGGCGATGGGTGGCATGCACCCGGTGGTGGCCATCTACTCGACGTTCCTCAACCGGGCGTTCGACCAGATCATGATGGACGTGGCGCTGCACAAGCTGCCCGTCACGCTGGTGCTCGACCGTGCCGGGGTCACCGGGTCCGACGGCGCCAGCCACAACGGCATGTGGGACATGTCGATGCTGAACATCGTGCCCGGCATGCGGGTCGCTGCCCCACGTGACGCCACCCGGCTGCGCGAAGAGCTCGGTGAGGCGCTCGAGGTGAACGACGGGCCGACGGCGCTGCGGTTCCCGAAAGGCGATGTGGGCGAAGATATTCCGGCCTTGGAGCAACGGTCAGGAGTCGACGTGCTCGCGGTGCCGGCCGAT
This sequence comes from Unio delphinus, assembly GCA_029339505.1. NCBI lineage: Eukaryota > Metazoa > Mollusca > Bivalvia > Unionida > Unionidae > Unio > Unio delphinus. Next base: position 20,427 of record JAQISU010000715.1, on the reverse strand, counting down.
GGGCTGAACCACGATGTGCTGCTGGTGGCCGTCGGCGCGTTCGCCTCGATGGCGCTGGAGGTGGCCAAGCGGCTGCACAACCAGGGGATCGGTGTGACGGTGATCGATCCGCGCTGGGTGTTGCCGGTCTCCGAGGGTGTCGTCGAGCTGGCGGTGCAGCACAAGCTGCTCGTCACATGTGAGGACAACGGCATCAACGGCGGTGTCGGGTCGGCGGTTTCGGCGGCGCTGCGTCGCGCCGAGATCGATATGCCGTGCCGTGATATCGGCCTGGCTCAGGAGTTCTACGAGCACGCCTCACGGGGTGAGGTGCTCGCCGACCTCGGGCTGACCGACCAGGACGTGGCCCGCCGGATCACCGGCTGGGTTGCCGCGCTGGGCAGCAGCGAATCCGAAGCGGAGATCCGCGAGCACCTCGACTAGATAATTTCGCGCCAAGTACGGGCGGTCGAAGCATTTACAATGCAAATTGTGGACTATGGCTATAATCGGAGCTTGTCCATGCGACAGTCAGAGCAGCCCGACCTGAAGGACCTCGTCTATGAGCGCAGAACGCCACCCACAAATGGCCGAGGCGATGGAGTACGGGCAGCAACTACAGTCGGTCCTCGAAGACGAGCTGTACCGCACGAATACCGAAATCTTCACGGCCACAGACGAATCCAAGACGGTCGAAGCAACGGTGAACGGGCGGCGTAACCTCACCGACCTGCATATCGAGGATGGCTTGCTGCGGCTGGGTGCCGAAACGGTAGGACAGCGCGTCAATGAGGCGCTGCGCAACGCGGTGGCCGCCGCGAACGCGGCCAACGCAGCCGAGCAGCAGCGGCTGGTCGAGTCGCTGGCCGGCTGTCGGGTCGATGAAGCAATCGCTGGGCGTGGCCTGACCGGCCTCAGGTGTTCTTGTAGCGGGTCGCGAAGATGCGGGCCTGCGCCTCGGCGGCGCGCTGCGGCGACGCCAATTCCATGCCCTTCTCCAGCAGATCGTTCAGTGCATCGGGGTCGTCGGCCCCCGAGCTCGCACATCTTCTCGAACAGGAATTCATGCTGGGCGGCTTGCCCCTTCGTCGTCGCCAGCTGCGCGATCAGCAGGATCTCCTCGGCCAGGTGCGATTCGGTCAGGCTCGTCACGTCCGCCGACAGATCCACGTGATCGATCGCGCCGTCGCCGAGGGCCGAAACCGACACCGTGCCAGGAGGATTGGTCACGGTGAACAGTGGAATGGCGTCTTCGACTTCCTCCGGCGCGGGCGCGTGCGTCACCGCATCGATGGCCGCCAGCGCCGTTACCTCGGGTTCGTCGGCAGCGGAGAAATCCATCGCGGCGAAGAGGTCGTCTTCGTTCTCGCGCGGTTGCTGGGGCATGGCGTCCTACTCTCGGAATTCAAGCTTGCTGGGCAACGGGCCGGGTCAGCCGGGACGCAGCTGTCTGTCGAGGTCCTCAGCGGCCTGACGGTTGGTGCCCTCATACAGTTGGGCGGCCGTACACAGCTTTGTGGCGAGGTCGTCGGCAACCTTGACCATCAGGTCAATCGCCTGCGCGCGGCGCGCCTCGACCTCGACCACCGCGTCGTTGCCGGGTCCGCAGGCCACACCATGATTGACCCAGACGTTGACGCCGACTCCGTTGACCGCGGTGGCGGACCCCTTGAAGCTCTCCGCGGTTCGCTGGTGCGCGGGCGCCAGCACGTCGACGAGATATTTCGATGTGACGCTCAGATCCGTCATCGATTCTCCTCCGTACTCAGTTCGCCAGCGGTCGGCCCGGTCCTGGCGCCTGCTCGGCTCCGGGCTCCGCGAGCTCGATCGGGGTGCGCGCGACAGCCTCGGTGCCGGCAGCCGCGCCCTCGGTGAAGGTGGTTTCCTCGGGGGCCGCCGCTTCGGGTTCGGTCTGTTGGGTCGCTGTGCGCTGCCGAGCGGTTGCGGCCGGCGGCCGGGTGACCTGGTTCGGCGGGGGCACGGTTTGCCCCGACGGCGGGGTTTGTCCCGACTGCCCTTCGGCCCGGGCGGGTTCCTCGGCCGGCTGGATCGACGCGGGCAGGTCGCTCGCCGGTTGGTTCGGCGTGTGGGTCGGCCGGCCCGGGCCGGAAACGCGCGTCGGCGTGGCCACGCCGGCCGACGCAGATATGTCGAGCATGCCAGCCGCGCCGGACCCGGTGGAAAAGCTGGAGACGGTGGAACCTTTCGCCGGCGCCGTGCCGGCAGCGGATGCGAGGGTAGCGGGCGACAGGTAATTGGTCATTTCCGCGATAATCTTCTCGTATTCCTCGACGACCTTCTTTATCTTGGGCCTGATCTCGGTGCCCGAATAGAATTCCATGTAGCCGATGGCGCTCACCGTCGCGCCGATCGCGGCCAGGGTGACCACTTTCTGAAACACCAACGACGAGGCTTCGCTGCCATGGGCTTTTGATCAGGAGGGCAACAAAGATGCACCCGGTGAGCCCGTCCTTTATGCCCGCGACGGCGCGGCGTATTTCGGTGAGCTGAGCGACTTCGGCGGCAAGGGCGTCCATCATTGCCTTGTCTTGATTTTGCATCAGCACCACGCGATTCAGCTGAGCTTGGTTGTCCTCGGCGTACTCCTCCGACGCGGCGCCCTGCCATCTGCTGTCCGGGATGGCCGACTCCAAGTCCCTTTTGGGCAGGTCGAGCTTCGAACGGCCGTTGTCGAATTCGGCTCCCTGGGTGGCATCGCCAAGACCGAGGCAGTATTCGAAGACCGTGATGGCGACGATGCCCCACTCGATAATCGGCACCTCTGCTGCCCAGGGATTGCTTCGCTCCTGAAGGCCGCGTTCGATCTCAGCCTTTATTCTTCGCTCGGCGATTCCTTTGACGACGATTTTGGTGGTTTCCATGCCGAATGCGCCGGCGCCGATACCCGTGGCAATCCAATCTTTGGCGGCGATATTCCTGCCGATGCCGGCCAGACTCCCGACGAGGCCGCCAATTTCTGATGCTGCAACGGCCATTTCAAGAATCCTTCTCGGCGCTCGGAATCGTGTCGTATGGCGAGCCTAACAGCGTTCCGACCAGGCCTAGCGCACCAATTTTCCGGTCCGCACGAATTTCTACCGTACTAACAAGGTTTACACAGGTCGTTATCAGGCTGCGCGCCGCGCCTAGTAATAGCGTTTGCGCCCTGCCGCGCTCAACTGCCGTCGGCCTCGTCCTTGGCCTTGGCCTTGGGCGGTGGCTGCAGCGCGGTCGCCAGCACGGGATCGACGAGCTCGCGCTGCCAGGCCCGGGCCTGGCCGGCGCACAAGAACTCTTCGACGGCCTCGACCGGGTCCGGGGCGTCGGCCCAGTCCCAGCACAGTCGCCGCACCAGGTCGGGCGAGACCAGGTTCTCGGTCGGGATCTTCAGCCGCTCCGACAGTTCCGACAGCCCGGCCCGGGCCGCCTCCAGCCGGGCGGCCGCCTCCGGTTTGCGTCTGCTCCACCGCGCCGGCGGCGGCGGCCCGTTCGCGGGCTCGGCGTCTTCCGGTTGGTCCTGACTCTTGCGGGCGGCTTCCAGCGCGCTCAACCAGGTGGCCGCGCTGCGGCGCTGGTTGCGCCCGCCGAACACCGGCAGTGCGACCAGTTCTTCGATCGTCTTCGGATTGGCGATCGCGGCCTCGATGATGGCCGAATCCGGCAGGATGCGCCGCGGCGCGATGTCGCGGCGCTGGGCGATGTTGTCGCGGGTGGTCCACAGTTCGCGCACCGCGGCCAGGCCGCGGCGGTCGCGCACCCGATGGATGCCCGACGTGCGCCGCCAGCGGTCTCGCCGGGGCGCGGCCTCCTTGCTGCCCGCACTGCGCAGGTAATCGAATTCCTCTGCAGCCCAACCGGTTTTGGCTTGATCGGCCAGCTCCGCGGCGATCGCCGCGCGCAGTTCGACCAGCAGTTCCACGTCGAGCGCCGCGTAGTTGAGCCACTCGGTGGGCAGCGGCCGCTTGGACCAGTCGGCCGCGCCGTGACCCTTGACCAGACCGTGGCCCAGCAGCCGTTCGGTCATCGCCGCGAGGTTCACCCGTTCGAATCCGGCCAGGCGCCCGGCGAGCTCGGTGTCGTAGAGCGCGGGCGGGCGCATGCCGACCTCGGCCAGGCAGGGCAGATCCTGATCGGCCGCGTGCAGGATCCATTCGTCGGTGCCGAGCACCTCGGCGACGGGCCGCAGCGCGGTCAGGGGATCGGCGCCGTGGCTGACCGGGTCGATCAGCACGGTGCCGGCGCCGGCCCGCCGGATCTGGATCAGGTAGGCCCGGTTGGAGTAGCGGAAACCCGACGCCCGCTCGGCGTCCACCGCGAACGGCCCGTGCCCGCCGGCGAGGAATTGCGCGGCGTCCGCGATCTCGCGGACCGTCACCGACAGGTCGGGGATGCCCTCGGCCGGGTGCAGCAGTGGGGTGGGCTCGGGTTCGGTGCTGGCGGGCACGCTGCTGTCGGGCGCGGTGCCGTCGGGCCCAGGGTCCGCCGGTTCGCCCATGTCAGGCGCGTGACCGCGAGCTCAGGTCGGTGACCCCGGCCGGCGGTAAGCCCGCGGCGTGCTCCAGCACCTCGCAAAACGCCTCGACATGCCCGCCGACGGCGGGTGTGGTCGCCGTCCACGACGCCCGCAGCTCGAGCTGATGGGCGCGCGGCGGCCCGGAGATATCGCCGTAGCGCACCGAGGTGGTGGCGGTGACCGTGCCGCCCAGCGCAGTGACCTGGTCGGTCCGAGCCACCAGCGCGTCGACCAGCCAACTCCACGCCACTTCGGGCAGCAGGGGATCGACGGCTTCGCTGGAGTCCAGGTCGGCCTGGATGTAGGCGACCAGGCGGGTGGTGCCGTCCCAGGCGTCGGCGCCGTCGGGGTCGTAGAGCAGGATCAGCCGGCCGAACGCGTCGCCCTCCGACCGCTCGGGGACGATCTCGAGGTCGGGGTGCTTCACCTCGGCTCCGAGCGCGTAGCTGAAGGGCGCGAGGCGCTGCGGCGGACGGATCGGGCCCAGCTCGATCTCCGGCCGGGCGTTGACGGCGTTCATGGCCGCCACCGCCTCGCGGAATGGGGCCGGTTCGACTGAGGTCACTGGCGCCACTCCTTCTCGTCGCTCCCGCTCCGCATCATCGTCGTATGCGCGGGTCACAGCGTCCGACGCTAGACCTATCGCCCGACACGCCGCGACAGGCGCGCCGGTTTCCAAACCCGTCGCGACCAACCTGTTACCAGGTTGTGTCAAGACGTATTCATTCGCCGTTTAGCCTGTTCAGACGGTGTTTCAGCCGTTGAATCGGGCCGGTCGTTTCTCGCGGTGCGCGGCCAGGCCTTCCTGCACGTCGGGGCCGCTGAAACTCAAAAATTCCAGGCCGAGCGACGTCTCGAATGCGGGCGCGAACATGCGATACCAGTAGTTGAGGCTGTGTTTGGTCCACCGGATCGCGTTCTGGGCACCTTGGGCCAGGTCGTTGGCGACCTGCGTGGCCCGCGCGAGCACCTCGTCGTCGTCGACACAGAGGGAGACCAGGCCGATGCGTTCGGCTTCCTCGCCGAGCAGGGTGTCGCAGGTGAGCAGGTAGTACTTGGCCTTGGCCATGCCGACCAGCAGCGGCCAGCAGATCGCGGCGTGGTCGCCGGCCGCCACCCCGAGCTTGGTGTGCCCGTCGATGATCCGGGCGGTGCGCCCGGCCACCGAGATGTCCGAGAGCAACGCCACCACCAGGCCGGCGCCGACGGCGGGCCCCCGGATCGCCGAGACCATCGGCTTGTCGAAGTTGACGATGTTGAGCACCAGGTCGCGGGCCTCACGCATGATGCGGATCCGGCCTTCGTAGTCGTTGATGGTCTCGTCGATCAGCTCGAAGCTGCCGCCGGACGAAAACGCTTTGCCCTCACCACGGATCAGGACCGCGCGTACGTCGGGGTCGCGATTGATGGCCGGCCAGACGTCGGCGAGGTCGCGGTGCAGTTGCGGCCCGACCGAGTTCAGCCCGGGCGCGTCGAGAACCACAGTGAGGACGCCGTTCTCGCCGTGTTCAAAGCGGAGGCTGGGGAATTCGTCGTAGTTGACGGAGATCGGTGCGACTGACACCGAGTTGATGTTACGCAGCGCCACCAAGTGCTCCAGGGCCTCGTGGCAGCATTGAGTTCGATGAGTACCCGTCGCGAACTTCCCGAGTCGCCCTACCTGGCCGCCGTCACCGGCCGCAAGCCGCACCGGGTGCCGGTGTGGTTCATGCGGCAGGCCGGGCGCTCGCTGCCCGAGTACCGGGCGCTGCGCGAACGCACCAGCATGCTGGCGGCGTGCTTCGAGCCCGAGATGGTCTGCGAGATCACCCTGCAACCGATCCGGCGCCACGACGTCGACGCCGCGATCCTGTTCTCCGACATCGTCGTTCCGCTGCGCGCCGCGGGCATCGACCTGGACATCGTGCCCGACGTCGGGCCCGTGATCGCACACCCGATCCGCACCGACGCCGATATCGAAGCGATGAAACCCCTTGAACCACAAGCCATTCAGCCGATCTGCGAAGCGGTTTCGTTGCTGGTCGGCGCGCTGGGCAAGGTGCCGCTGATCGGTTTCGCCGGTGCGCCCTTCACGCTGGCGTCCTATCTGGTCGAGGGCGGGCCCAGCCGCAACCACGCCCGCACCAAGGCGATGATGCTGGCCGAGCCGGCCAGCTGGAACGCGCTGATGTCGAAGCTGACCGATCTCACCGTCGAGTTTCTGCGGGCCCAGATCGGCGCCGGGGTGGACGCCATCCAGTTGTTCGACTCGTGGGCGGGCACGCTGTCGCTGGCCGACTACCGCCAGCATGTGCTGCCGCACAGCAGCCGGGTGTTCGCGACGCTGGCCGAATACGGCGTTCCGATGACACATTTCGGGGTCGGGACGGCCGAATTGCTGGGCGCGATGGGCGAAGCGGGTCCGACGGTCGTCGGGGTGGATTGGCGAACCTCGCTCACCGATGCCGCGGCCCGGGTGCGGCCCGGTACGGCGCTGCAGGGCAATCTCGATCCGGTGGTGTTGCTGGCGGGCTGGCCGGTGGTGGAACGTGCGGCGCGCTTCGTCGTCGACGACGGCCGCCGCGCCGTCGATGCCGGTGCCGCGGGGCACGTCTTCAATCTGGGTCACGGCGTGCTGCCCGAGACCGACCCCGGTGTGCTGACCGACCTGGTGTCGCTGGTCCACTCGCTATGACCGCGCGGTCGTATTGTGTTGTGGGCGGCGGGATTTCCGGCCTAACTGCCGCCTATCGGCTGCGTCAGGCGGCCGGCGACGACGCGACCATCACGCTGTTCGAGCCGGGTGATCGGCTGGGCGGAATCTTGCGCACCGAGCAGCTTGGCGGACGGCCGATGGACCTGGGCGCCGAGGCGTTCGTGTTGCGCCGGCCCGAGATGCCGGCGTTGCTGGCCGAGCTGGGCCTGTCGGATCGTCAGCTGGGCACCACCGGCGCCCGGCCGCTGATCTACAGCCAGGGGGAGCTGCATCCGCTGCCGGCGGCCACGGTCGTCGGGATTCCGTCGTCGGCGGCGTCGGTGGCCGGACTGGTCGACGACGCCACCGTCGCGCGCATCGACGCCGAGCCGGGCCGCCCGCTGGACTGGCAGCCCGGAAGCGACCCGGCCGCCGCGGAATTGGTGGGCGACCGGTTCGGCGAGCAGACCGTCGCGCGGTCCGTCGACCCGCTGCTGAGCGGGGTGTACGCGGGCTCGGCGGCCACGATCGGGCTCCGCGCCGCGGCCCCCAGCGTGGCGGCGGCGCTGGATCGCGGCGCCACCAGCCTGACCGACGCGGTCCGCCAGGGATTGCCGCCGGCGACGGGCGCACCGGTGTTCGGCGCGCTGGACGGCGGCTATCAGGTGCTGATCGACGAGCTCGTCGAGCGCGCCCGGGCGCGCTGGGTCCGGGCCGCGGTGGACCGGCTCGAGCGTGCCGGACAGGGCTGGGCGCTGCGCGACGACAGTGGCGCGCTGTGGAATGCCGACGCGGTGATCCTGGCCATCCCCGCGCCGCGGCTGGCGCACTTGATCGACGGCGTAGCCCCGCAGACGCACGCCGCCGCGCGCCGCATCACCAGCGCGTCGTCGGTGGTGGTCGCGCTCGCGGTGCCCGGCGATACGGCGTTCCCGGAGTGCTCCGGTGTGCTGGCGGCCAGCGGTGAGCGGTTGCGGGGCAAGGCGATAACCCTTTCGTCGCGCAAATGGGGCGTCCGCGGCGACCTGCAATTCCTGCGGCTGTCGTTCGGGCGATTCGGCGACGACCTGGCCGCCACCGCCTCCGACGAGGAGCTGTTGGCCTGGGCGGCCGACGACCTGGCCGCGGTGTTCGGGCTGGCCGTCGCACCGGTGGAGGCGCGCGTGCAGCGGTGGATCGAGGCGATGCCGCAGTACGGGCCGGGCCATGCCGAGGTGGTGGCGACGCTGCGGGCCGGCCTGCCGCCGACCCTCGCCGTGGCGGGCAGCTACCTCGACGGGATCGGCGTGCCGGCCTGTATCGGCGCGGCCGGCAAGGCCGTCGAGCGCGTGATCAGGGCCACCGAGGCCGCCGGCACGGAAGTGGCACGATAGGTCTCATGGCCAAGATCGACTTTGACGCTCTCAACTCGACGATTCGCTATCTGATGTTCTCGGTGTACTCGGTGGAGCCCGGCGAGCTCGGCGAGCAGCGCGACGCCGTAATCGACGACGCGACCCGGTTTTTCAAGCAGCAGGAGGAACGCGGCGTCGTGGTGCGCGGCCTCTACGACGTCGCGGGTCTGCGGGCCGACGCCGATTTCATGATCTGGACGCACGCCGAGCGGGTGGAAGCGTTGCAGGCCACCTACGCCGACTTTCGCCGCACCACCGCCCTGGGCCAGGTCAGCGCGCCGGTGTGGAGCAGCGTGGCGTTGCACCGCCCGGCGGAGTTCAACAAGAGCCACATCCCGGCGTTCCTGGCCGGCGAGGAGCCCGGCAACTACATCTGCGTCTACCCGTTCGTGCGGTCCTACGAGTGGTACCTGCTGCCCGACGAGGAACGCCGCCGGATGCTGGCCGAGCACGGCATGGCCGCGCGCGAGTACAAGGACGTCCGCGCCAACACGGTGCCGGCGTTCGCGCTCGGCGACTACGAATGGATCCTGGCCTTCGAGGCGCCTGAACTGCACCGCATCGTCGACCTGATGCGCGAGCTGCGCGCCACCGACGCCCGCCGACACACCCGCGAGGAGACTCCGTTCTTCACCGGGCCGCGGGTGGCGATCGAGCAGCTGGTGAATTCGCTTCCATGACAACCGATTTCGACCCGAACGACCCCACCCGTTTCGAGGAGATGTACCGCGACGAGCGGATGTCGCACGGCCTGCCCGCCGCCACACCGTGGGACATCGGCGGTCCGCAGCCGGTGGTACAGCAGCTGGTCGCACTCGGCGCGATCAAGGGTGAGGTGCTCGACCCGGGCACCGGCCCCGGGCATCACGCGATCTACTACGCCTCGAAGGGATACTCGGCGACCGGCATCGACGGCTCCGCCGCCGCGCTGGAGCGGGCCGCCGATAATGCCGAAAAGGCTGGTGTATCAGTCAATTTCGAGCTAGCCGACGCCACCAAGCTGGACGGGCTGGAGAACCGGTTCGACACCGTCGTCGACTGCGCCTTCTACCACACCTTCAGCAGCGAGCCCGAGCTCGCGCGGTCGTATGCGCAGGCGCTGCACCGCGCCACCAAGCCGGGTGCGCGGCTCTACATGTTCGAGTTCGGTGCGCACGACGTCAACGGCTTCAAGATGATGCGGTCGTTGTCCGAGAACGACTTTCGCGATGTGCTGCCGGCCGGCGGTTGGGAGATCACCTATCTCGGCACCACTACCTACCAGGTCAACATCAGCGCCCAGAGCATCGAGATGATGGCCGCGCGTAACCCGGACATGGCCGATCAGGCCGAGGACATGCTGAAACGCTTCCGGGCGATGGAACCCTGGCTGGTCAACGGCCGCGTGCACGCCCCGTTCTGGGAAGTCCACGCCACCCGAACGGACTGAGCTTCGGCCCCCTCCTACCGCGAGACTTAAACCATTGCGACGATGTGCGGCGTGTCGTCGCAATGGTTTAAGTGTCGCGGGAAGGTGTCAGCCCTCGGCCGGGACCAGGCGCAGCGAGATCGAGTTGATGCAGTACCGCTGATCGGTCGGTGTCGGATAGCCCTCGCCGGAAAACACGTGGCCCAGGTGGCTGTGGCAGTTCGCGCAGATCACCTCGGTGCGCGTCGCGCCCATCGAATGGTCGGGGCGCAGGATCACCGCGTCGGAGTTGGCCGGGTCGAAGAACGACGGCCAGCCGCAGTGCGAGTCGAATTTCTCCGTGCTGCGGAACAACTCCTTGCCGCAGGCTCGGCACTGGTAGACACCTTCGGTTTTGGTGTCGGTGTACTCGCCGACGCCCGGCCGCTCGGTGCCGGCGCGACGCAACACCGCAAACTCCTCCGGGGTGAGTTTCTTGCGCCACTCGTCATCGGTGAGCTGCAACTTGGGCTGCGACACGTCGGAAGTCATGCGTCCACGCTAGCTTGCTTCGGCTTAGCCGTCAGCCACGCCGGATCGATGCCGTCGTCCAGCCGGTTCTCGGCCTTGGCGTCCAGGTAGCGGAAGAGCAGCACGGTGAACACCACGATCAGCAGCAACGACCAGCCGTAGGTGATCTTCAGGTAGTGCAGCGCGCGGCCGTACCGCATGTACTTGTAGATCAGCCAGTCGTCCAGCGCCATGAAGCCGTAGATCCCCAGCCAGGCCGGCCAGTTGCGGATCAGCGAATTCTGCAGCACCACCGTCATCAAGAACGGGAACAGCATCATCGAGTAGTAGCCCTGGGCCAACGGCAGCACCAGCCAGGAACACAGCAGCAGCACGCCCGACGAGCTGGTGAACCAGAATCGCGGGTCCCGGGTGCGGTAGTAGCGGTACAGCAGCCACAGCGCGCCGATCGCAAGCACCACGAACAGAAGACGCAGGAACACGATCAGCCCGGTGGGCAGGCCGAAGTACACGCCGTTGCCCTCGATCGAGCTGTTGAAGTAGTCCCGCACGCCGCCGATGTAGGGCAGCGTTTTGGTGACGAAGTCCATCGGATCGCTGACCAGGGGCCACGCGGCCGCGTTGATGACCGCGGGCACGACGAAAGCCGGCACCAGCGTGCGCCACTGGCGGTTCAGCAACGGCAGCAACAACAGCGGGGCGAGCACCGGTTTGAGCGTGAGCGTCAGACCGATCGCGAACCCGGCCCACCACTGGTGCCCGACTTTTCCGTCCAGCAGCCAGCGCAAGAAGAGCACCTCGGCCAGCAGCACGCAGCCGTTGATGTTGGTGAACACCAGCGTGCTGGTCACGCTTTCCGTGCAGAACATGGCCAGCAGCAGGGCGGGCGCGGCCACCGAGGACAGCGTGTAATTGAACAGCCGCAAGAGCAGATACCAGGCGAGCAGAATCGCCACGGTGTTGATCAGGATGAACAGGTAGCGCGACGGCGAGAAGGGCAGGTATCCGAACGGCGCCATCAACAGCGTGCCGCCGGGTGGATACAGGTAGTGCGGATCGACGTAGTCGAAGTGCTCGTTGTAGATGTCCCAGCCTTGCCGGAAGTTCAGCGCCGCCCGGTACACCGGCTTGAAGTCGTCGGTGATGTTGCCGTTGAGGGTGAGGATGATGCTGCGGTGCAACACCGACATGATCGCCACCGGCCACAGCACCGACCGCAGGATTGTCGGGGTGCTCGGCGGTCCGGTGCGGGGGCGAAAGGCGGCCAGCACGGCATCGCGCAGGCCGGTCCGGGTCGAGTCAGCTGCCGTCACCAGCGCACCGTACACCGAGCCGCGGGGCCGTCAGCTCAGGCGGGACAGTATGTGTCGGTTCCGGGCAGCTTGCCGGTGTTGAGATAGCCGACCAACGGCGGGATCGCGCAGGGCGTGTAGATGCTGGCCCCGTGACCGATGCCCTGCCACATCACCCGCCGGCTGGCCGCGCCGGCGTTGATGATCGTGGCCGCCGTCTGGGCGACGCCTTCGGAGCCGACGATCGGGTCGTTCTGCACGCCCAGCAACACGACGTCGACCTTGAGCTCCTTGGGCGGTGCCGGCGGCGAGATCGTGGGCCAGTGCACACATTTGACCAAGTTGAGCGCGGCGACGGTGCCGAACTGCGGATAGAGCTTGCCCCAGGCGACCACGAGTTCGCGGACCCGGTCCGGGGTCGGGCGGTTGATCGCGTCGCTGCAGGAGTTGACGAACTGACCGTCGGAGTCCTCGGTGGCGTCGGCGTGGTTGATCAGGCTGGTCAACTGGTTGGTATCGCCGGAGCGGGCCGCGGCCAGCGCGCTGGCCAGGCTCGTCGTGGCGTTGACGCGGCCGCCGGACGGGAAGCCCAGTGCGACGGTGATGGCGTTGACGACCTCGGCCAGCGAGGCGCCGCCGGGCCCCCGGCCGGCCCGGGCGTCGGCCAGCAGCGAGCTGACGGCGCCCTTGGGATCGGGACCCAGCGCGCAGTTCACCGCGACGCATTGCGCCGCGAACGCGTCGAGCGCGGCCTGCTGGCCCTTGACCTGTTGCTCGGCGGCGGCTTCGGCGTTGACCCCCAACGCAATCGGGGAGTCGAGCATCAGCCGGGCAACCTTGTCGGGACGCGACGACGCGTAGGCCAGCGCGACCTGCGCGCCGTTGCCGATGCCGAGCAACGCGACCGACGGCACGTCCCAGAGGCTGCGCAGTCGTTCGATGTCCGACGCGGCATGCGAGTTGTCGTAGGCGCTGTCACCCGGGGCGATGGCGTCGGTGCAGCTGGTCGTCGCGGTGTTGGAGACGTCGGACAGATTGGCGACCGGATCGTCGCCGCTCTGGAATTGGGCCTGATCGCGCATCGACTGCCGATCGGAGCGATCCCGGCAGTCGATCGGACTCGACATGCCGATGCCGCGGCGGTCCACGGCGACGATCGGGTGGGCCGCCAGCAGATCGTTGCCCGACCGGGACAGCCACACCGGCAGCTGCGCCGACGACGGCATGTCGGAGCCGGTGGTGAAGACGACGGGCCCGGCGTCCTTCGGAGTCTGACTCGACCGCGCACGGACCACGCCGACGGTGACGGTTCCCGTCCCGCCGTTGACCGGGTCGAGGTCGGCGTCGTAGTTCGCGCAATCCAGCTGGACGCCGGCGGGGGCGTTGCGCACGCCGGCATCGTTGAGCACCTTCGACGTGCAGTCGTGCCACGACAAGTCGTTCTTGGGGGCGGCGATCGGCGGCGGACCGGCGGGCGGGGGCTTCGTCGTGGCCGCGCCCTGCGGCCGCGCACCGGCGTTGGTCGCGAAGCGCGGGTCGGCGGGCAGGCCCGGAACGCAGGCGGTCAGCAACGCGGTGATCGCGACCAGGACGGTCGCGGACGTCAGGTGCCGACTCATGCCGACCACAGTAGCCATGCCGCCGGGCTAAGCCCGCACGTAGCGCGTGTAGAGGTAGCCCGCGTCGTCGCTCAGGATGTGGGTGCAGCCCATCCGGGTCAGTGCTTGGCCGGGGCCCGTCGTGATCCGCCGGGCCAGCCCGCCGACGATGTACGGCGCGATCGTCAGGCACAGCTCGTCGAGCAAGTCCTTTTCCATCAACGCGCCGAGCAGCATCGGCCCGCCTTCGGTCAGCACCCGGCGCATGCCGCGCGCCCGCAGGATCGCCAGCAGCGCGACCTCGTCGACCGCGCCGGGATCGCTGCCGGAACAGTCGATGACCTCGGCCATATCGCCGAGCAGTCGGCGGGTCTCGTCGGCGGCCGCCGTGCAGGTGAGCACCAGGGGCGGCACCTCGGTCCGGGTGAACACCCCCATCTCCCGGTCCAGTTGACCCGACTGGGTGACGATGGCCAGTTGCGGCACTTCACTTTGCCCGCGGGCCTGCCGGCGCTGGCGCTCGACGATGCCCGCGTGCGCACCGGAATAGCCCTCCACCCGCACGGTGCCCGCGCCGACGACGATGACGTCCGCGAGTTCGCGCAGCAGGAAGAAGATCAACCGGTCACCGGGCCCTGCCATCGGGCCGGTCTTGCCCTCGGCGGTGGCACCGCCGTCGATGCTGGTGATGAAATTTGCCCGCACCCAGGTGTCGTCGGTGTCCGGGTAGGCGTAGAGCCGGGGGAGTTCGCCGTCGTCGAGTTCGCGCCCCGACCCGAGCAGGGTCAACGTGGTGTCGGCGGCTCTGCCGGTGCCTGACTCGGGCATGAGGACGATTGCAGCACGCCGTTAGAGTTTTCGCATGCACGGGTCTACGTCTGCGGAAGATTTCGGGCGCGTGCAGCATCTGGTGGATCGGCATCCGACCGTGTCGCCGGAACGGCTGATCGCCCAATTGCGGCCGCCGCCAACGTTCGCCGACGTCGGCTTCGGGACCTATCGTCCGGATCCGGCGGAGCCGACGCAGGCCGCCGCGCTGGTGGCGTGTCAGGACTTCTGCCGCGAGGCCACCGAGCGGCGTGCGGGCCGGCGCAAGCTGTTGGGCAAACGGGCGGTGCTGCCCGGTGTGGGCATCTCTACCTCGACGGCGGATTCGGCGTCGGCAAGACGCACCTGCTGGCTTCGGCCTACTACCAGCTGCCCGGCCCTCGCCCCAAGGCGTTCGCGACGTTCGGGGAGCTGACGCAGCTGGCCGGGGTGTTCGGTTTCGCCGAATGCATCGACCTGCTGGCCGACTACACGGCGGTCTGCATCGACGAGTTCGAACTCGACGACCCGGGCAACACCACGCTGGTCTCGCGGATGCTGTCGTCGTTGGTCAAGCGGGGAGTGTCGGTGGCCGCCACCTCGAACACGCTGCCCGAGCAGCTGGGCGAGGGACGCTTCGCCGCGCAGGATTTCCTGCGCGAAATCCACACGCTGGCAAGCATTTTCACCACCGTGCGGATCGAGGGACCGGACTACCGGCATCGCGGCCTGCCGCCCGCGCCGCAGCCCCTGTCGGACGACGAGGTCGTCGCTCGCGCCGCCGACGTGGCCGGGGCGACGCTGGACGACTTCGATTCGCTGTGCGCGCATTTGGCGACCATGCACCCGTCGCGCTACCTCAGCCTGATCGAGGGTGTGACGGTGGTGTTCCTGACCGGTGTGCACGGCATCGACGATCAGAACGTCGCACTGCGGCTGGTGTCGCTGACCGATCGCCTCTATGACGCCGGCATTCCGGTGGTGGCGTCCGGCGCGAAACTGGACACCGTCTTCAGCGAGGAGATGCTGGCCGGTGGCTACCGGAAGAAGTACCTGCGGGCCACGTCGCGATTGCTGGCGCTGACCGCCGCGGCTACCCAGCCTCGCGAATCATAACGTAGTCGTTCTCGAGGTGATCGCCGACCTGAAACGTCCTGGTGCCGTTGATCTTAAAGCCGCTCTTGGCGTAAAAGCGTTGTGCGCGTTGGTTTGCTCTGCTGACGCCCAGTCACACGCAGCGCACGTTCCAGTCACCCGTGGCCGCCAGCGCGCGTTCCATCAGCGCAGCCGATGCCCCGCTGCCGTGGCAGTCAGGCAGCAGATACAACTTGGATAGCTCTGCGGCCGGGCGGATTTCGACCGCCCGCTGCACGCCGGGGTCCTCGGAGACGCCGCGAACAAGCATGGCGTAGCCGACGATCCGGCCGTCGCGCCGCGCGGTGAGAATGGCCCGGTTCGGGTCGTCGAGATACTCGCCGAAGCGGGTGGGCGTCAGGTTCTTGGAGACGAACGACGCGATGTTCTCCGGAGTCGCCGTGGGCGGGCATGCCAGCGGAAAGGTAAGGGCCGCAACGCTAGCCAGCTCTGTCAGGTCGACGGAATCCGCCGCGACGCGCTGGATGTCGAGCGTCAGAGGTTCCACTGCGCGAGGTGCCTGCCGGTCTTGCGGTCCAGCAGCACGACGTTGGAGACCGGATCGCGGTAGGCGTCCCAATACACTCCGCCGCGCACGATCGCGCCGTTGGGCGCGTTGACGAGCACGTTGTCCAGCGCGTCGGGCGCGTCGGTAGCGCGCGGCTTGTAGGCGTCGGCGAACGGCGTCACTCCGTCGAAGCTGAACGCGGCCGCCATGATGTACGGGTTGGGCACCTGGATCGCGCGGACCGTCACGTCGGCGCGGTTGGGGGTGCTGCCGGGGAAGCTCTTGATCGGCACGCCGCTGCGGGTGTAGCCGAACCCGGGCGGCGGGTCGCAGGGGCTCACGCTGCTGACGGTGATGTCGGCGATGTAGGTGCCGGTGTCCACCCGCAGCGTGTCGCCGATGTGTCCGATCGGCGCGTCCTGAGCCCACGCGCGCGGCGCGGCAACGCCGGCCGTGCTCGCGGCGGCGATGAGCAGGGTCGACAAAGCGATCAGCCAGCGGCGCATCTTCGAATAATTGCACACCGACTCCTCCGGACGGGAGGGGTTGGGCCGGCCCGGGCGACCCCGGTCGGCCGCCGTGACCAGCGCTCGGCCGGCGCCGGCGGCCGTGTGGTCGCCGCCGCGCGATACAGGGATGCGAGTTTGCCGCGGGTCTGCGACGATCAGTGAGCTATGACACGCCTCCTGATGCTGGTAAGCGCCGTCGCCATGGTCTGCACGGCCGCACCCGCGTACGCCGATCCGATGGACGACCAATTCCTTGCCGCGCTGCAGGCGTCCGGCGTCACCTTCCCGGACCCGGGCCGGGCGATCGCGGCGGGCAAGTGGGTGTGTCAGGCGGTCGGCCAGGGCACGCAGATGGTGGACGTCGTCAAGACCGTCGAAGACCGCAATCCCGGACTCCGAGAAGAGAACGCCGCGAAGTTCGCGGCGATCGCGGCCACCGCCTACTGCCCGGGTGCGCTGCCGCACACCACCGCCACCAACGGCCCCCAATAGCGGCGCGCTAGTCCTGTTCTGGGGCGTCGGCCGCGGGTGGCGCCGCCCGCCCCCGGCCCGGTGCCCGGCCCAGTTCCAGCGGCCCCATTCCCGCCACGGTGCGTGGGGGAGTCGTCGGGCGTCGTCGTTTTCGCCAGTGGCCCGCGCCCGAGATGCGCCAGTCGGCCGCCCAGCGCCACTCGTAGGTTTGCTCCGTGCTCAGATTCGACGCGAGCGCGGCCATCCGCAGGTCGGCGTTCTCGGCGGCCATCCAGGATGCGATTACCCAGACGTTGTCGAGCTGGTCTTCGGAAATCTCGAAGCCCCAAGACATTTCGCCGTCCTCGCAGCCCATCGACGGACGTATCTCGGGTTTGGGCGTCGACGCCTCGAACGGATTGCCGTCCACTTCGAGGTCGAGTCCCACCTCGTAGCGCACGGTCGGCCCGATCATCCGCAGGCTCACCTGCAGGCGGGCCATGTTCCTTCGGCGCGGGGTGAGTCGATCGACGACCAGGACGACGCCCTTGGCGCCCGACCTCCTGCGGCGTGCCCGCAGCCGATTCCACGTAAAAATCAACCCGACCACGGCGATGATGCCGACAAAGACATCGAGAACAATCAAGATGGCAGCCACGTCGTCCAAGCCAACACCATCTGAACTCCGCCCGCCCGCCCGACTAGGTGGGATGCATCGTCGATACATCTCTGGGATTGTGGAGTGATGAGGCGCCTCCTGACGCTGCTCAGCGTCGCCACCACGATTGCCCTGGCTGTGCCCGCCCACGCCGACCCCAGCCCGAGTCCCAGCCCAGCGCCCGATCCGGCCGCCGACGCCCTCTTCCTCAAGGAGCTCAAGGACGCCGGGCTCACCTTCCAGGACCCGGCCGCCGCGATATCGGCCGGCAAGACGGTGTGTGAGCTCGTCGACGCGGGACATTCTGACCAAGAGATCGTCAACAACCTGCAGCTGCACAATCCCGGATTTGCCGATACCGGTGCGGCGAAGTTCACGGCGATCGCGGCCGGCTCGTATTGCCCCCACTACCTGACCGGCGAGGGTCGGGGCCCCAAGCCCGAGGGCGCGGCCGGCAACTAGGCGGCGGCAATACGCTGGGGGTCATGTCCATCGATCCGGGCCCGCTGACATGGGGCGCCCTGGTTACGACCTCACATCTGGATCCCCTCTCCGCGACGGTGATCGTGCTGGCCGCGGGCGCGTACGCGTGGTGTTTCCGCAAGGCCCGCGGCGCCCGGACCGTCGGAGCGGCGCAGGCCGGATGCTTCGGCGCCGGCATCGCGTTCTGGGCCGTGGCCACCGTCAGCGCGGTCGGCGGTTACGCCTACGTGCTGTTCTGGATGCGCGCGCTGCAGGTGTTGCTGCTGCTGTATGTGGTGCCGTTCTTCCTCGCGCAGGGCAAGCCGATCACCGTCCTGGGTGACGCGGTCGGCAGTGAGCGCATCGACCGGCTGCTGGGCACCCGCTGGGCCCGGGTGCTGGTGCACCCGCTGACGACGTCGCTGGCGATGCTGGCCACGCCGTGGCTGCTCTACCTGACGCCCTGGTACACGGCGGCCCTGGAAACTGAATGGGTCGGCGCACCCACCCGAATAGTCTTGGTAGTCATAGGGTTTGGTTACTTCTACGCCCGGTTGCAATCAGATCCGGTGCCCCGCAGGTATCCCCAGCTGATCTCGTTGCTGATCTCGGTCGCCGAAACCCTGGGCGACGGGCTGCTGGGACTGGTCATCTGGCAGGGCTCGTTGATCGGCGCGGCGTATTACGCGGCGTTGCACCGCTCTTGGGGTCCGGATCAGCGGCTCGACCAGACCATCGGCGCGGGTGTGTTGTGGATTCTGGGCGACGTGGTCGGGTTGCCGTTTGTGCTGTTGTTAATGCGCGCGTTGTCACGCGACGAACGGGCGCACGCCGTCGAGGTCGATGCCGAGCTGGATCGCACGGATGCCGTCGAGAGCGAACAGGCTGCCCCCTCCGGGCTGTGGTGGAGAACGATCCGCAAATGCGCGAACGGTTCGGCCGGGGCTGAGCGCGTCGACCGCGACCGACGCCTCGGCAGTAGCGTTCGGCCCCGCGGTGTGGTTTGTTAATCGAGCACCTAGCAAATCGGGACGACACTCAAGGGAGTCAATCGTGATGAAGGTATCGGTGGCGGCAGCCGGTCTGGCGGCAACCACTCTGGTGGTCGGCGTGGCGGTCACGGGATGTGGTGGCGACAAGTCGTCCAGCCCGTCGTCGTCATCGAAAACGTCGACATCGAGTTCGTCCGCGGCGTCCTCGTCGTCCGCGGCGACGTCGACCAGTGCGCAGCCCACGGACTACAGCAGCCTGCTGATCAAGGCCACCGACATCGTGGTGCCCGGCGACAGCTTCAACCCGCCCAAGACACGGCCGCTGACCGACCCGGCGCCCGGCATCGAGGGTGTGTACACCAACCAGTCCGGCGCCCGCAGCATCATCGACTCGCTGCTGGTGTACCCCGACCCCGCCGCGGCGGACAAGGACCGTGACTCGCTCACCAAGTCCTACACCGACCCGCAGACCGGCGCCATCAAGGGTGGAACGCCGGCACCGGCCGACGTGGGCGTCGGCGGCACGATCGTCTCGGGGCCGTCGGCCGACGGCAGCAAGGCGAAGACGTCGGTGATCTTCGGCGAGGGCAAGATCGTCGCCCTGATCGAGTTCGAGAGCGCACCGGGTGACCCGGTGCCGCCGGAGATCGTTCTCGACGTGGCGCGCAAGCAGGACGCGGCGATCAAGGCCGGGCAGCCCGGCTAAAACACTGAATTGTGCTGCGGTGCAGCACAATTCATCTCAGCAGCAGTGCTCTCCCCGCCAGGCGGTGCGGCCCTCCCGGACCGCCACGGCGGCGATCACCAATGCCACCACCGGATCCGCCACGCCCAGCCGAACAGGTAGTTCAGCAGCAGTCCTACCAGCAACACGCCGGATAGGTAGGTGCACAGCAGGGTCTGGTTGGAGTCGGCGACGGCGCTGGCCGAACCCAGCTCGCGGCCGGCCCGGCGCTGGGCGTACGACAGCAGCGGCATCACCACCAGCGACACGGCCGCCAAAATGATTCCGGCGGTGGAGGATCCGGCGGTCTCTCCGCCGGCCAGGGACCGAATGGATTCGACCGTCACGTAGCCGGCCAGCGCGAAGAACGACAGCGCGATGACCCGCAGCGCGGCGCGTTCGCGGGCCTCGGGGTCGCTCCCGGAGAACTGCCAGTACACCGCGGCGGCCGAGGAGACCTCGATCACCGAGTCCAGCCCGAACCCGATCAACGCGGCAGACGACGCCACCGTACCGGCCGAGAGCGCGACGACGGCCTCGACGATGTTGTAGGTGATCGTCGCCGAGACGAGCAGCCGCACTCGCCGTTGCAACAGGGTACGCCGTTGCGGTTCAATAAGATTCGTGGTCTCGGTGCCGCAGCATCCGTCATTGCAGCAGTCGGACGCGGGTGCCGAGAGCGGCAACATCGGGCCGACCGGGCTCGGGGCATCCTTGTCGTTCATCGCTTCGTACCCGTCTTGCTCTTGGTGGCAGCGGGTTCGTCGAGGCACGGTTGATCGGTGTCGACGGCTAGCACCACCTGGCCCAGCGCT
>JAQISU010000714.1:0-49294 GCA_029339505.1 Unio delphinus | reverse complement strand
GTTCTCTGATCTCATTCTGCTATGAGCTGAAATACTGGATCAGACTGAGTAGAACAATTCCATGAGACTTAGTCAGTGGGAGTGTAAAGTTTCCTGTACCATACTCAGAGCTATGAGGGAATGAATGACATAATGCATCAAAATTTCTGCTCCATACTGATATTTTAGGTGCATAGGTAAAAATGATATTGTGCAAGCTCTCGCACTTATTTGTGTTTAGAAAGTGTGAAATTTTACTTAGCTTGACATCTAAGACAACATTTTCTTAGTAAATATTCAAGCTTTTTTAATATAAGAAAGATTTAAATGTTTCCCATATGCGCAGAAATTTTGAGTAATAGGATACTAAATGGGCAAGTCAGTCACTCCAACTTTGGCCTTGTAGCAAGAAAGTGCCAACATCGCATTTAAATTTACTGTGCCTGGGCCTCGCTTTCTATGTCCTTGGCACTTTTCTGGACAGGCAGCCTGTTCTGCTTCCTGCCGATTGCAGTTTGTACATTTAACTGTTAAAAAGGCACACAGTCCTTGAGTTTTGCTTTTATACATTGGTGGATTATATCGCTTGCAATTTCCAGCTCAGTCATACATTATGCACAATGTTCCCAATATCCTAGTTAGTTTTGGTATGTTCATAATTACATTTCCATTGATGTTGACAACACGCTGCAACATGTGACCCAACAATTAAGTTTTCTTCATTTCTTTCTTTCTCCAATTCAGGACAAAGCTTGGGTGCACTTTATTTGGGCCACAGGAAGATAGTGATTCTTCATATACATCAATTCTTGGGCGCTTTATTTGTGGAGATGTAGAACCAGATTGCAACCTGAATAGGTTGGTCACTCTTGGATACTCGTAATCCATAGTCCTATGGTTGACTGTGTTGTATGAACTCTTGTGGACAAATAGCTATTTTCTTAGCTCTTCCTTTAGCCATGTTTTCTTAGATAGTGGCTAATGTGGGTTGATGTAGTATTAGTGACATCATGGTTACCAGTTGTTCCTGGTTGTGATGGATCTTAGACAGTATGTAACATCATAATCAGGCTGGGGCTTGAAATTGTTGGGAAACACACCTACCCCCTATTTTGACATACAAGTCTGCATGTTTTGGTTTTATAATTAGTTTTACCATATAAAGCAGTCAACATATTTGATTTTCATTGTAATCAATTATGTATGTAATCATCAATCACATTCTTGGTCCTTGGAATGGTCTCACCAGGAGTTAATTCCCCTTGACTTTTCATTTCAATTCTTTGACATACAAGCATTAGTGCAGATTCAAATTAGATTACTAGTGCCGGGGAAAAAAGTAATTATTTACAAACAAAATATATATTTATGTCTACTGTTATGAATTTATAGCATCAAGGACTTTTTTTCTTAATCCAATGCTGGACAATTTTTGCATTATTACGTCAAACTTTATGGAATTTTCCTCACTTTTCTCACTTGATTTACATGTATACATGACCCAAGTATAGTTTGCAACTTTGGAAATGATCTAAATACATTATTTGATGTTTGGATTGAAAAATAAAACAAATACTTCATATGCATTTATTCTTGAATGTCTTTCTTTAATGTCAAAATAATAGCATTTCCCAGTGACGTTAAAATACA
Organism: Unio delphinus; assembly: GCA_029339505.1. Classification (NCBI taxonomy): domain Eukaryota; kingdom Metazoa; phylum Mollusca; class Bivalvia; order Unionida; family Unionidae; genus Unio; species Unio delphinus. The sequence goes on along the minus strand of JAQISU010000714.1, from coordinate 47,665 downwards.
GTTTTGACGTCATGAAGCTACATTTAAGTTACTTCAGAGGGGTATAGTAAATTAACTATGTGATTGTAATTTTGGAAGTAAATACCATGTATGATATATTAATATGTTTGAAATTGACTGCAGAATATGACAAGTTTTTCAATAAGTTGAAAACACATCTTCAGTGGTTCTTTAAGGTGGCGCTCTACAGTTTCGTACTTTGCACAGGGTTAGAATTTTAAAGAAAAATACTTTTCTGGGATTTCTTCACTGGTTATACTGGCAATATAATAAAGACTTTGTATATCTTAGGTGTTGGGAGAAGAACTTTCAATTCCCTTTATTTTGATGTATGATTGATGGGTGTACTTTAGGTTCTAGAGTATACAGCTTGGGCTAACATAAGATGCGCTCATGTAAACAAACTGCTAGCTCCGCATGGTCATTTTCACTCCCTGGACTTCAGAGGTAAATTGTAGAAAAATGGTACGATAACTTTTTTTACTTTTCAGATATTTTGTAATTTGTTCATTGCACTTTCAGAAGCTGCTATTGCCTACTTCAGCAAAATTCGTTTTCCCTAGTTTAATAACTGCTAAAGTTAGTGTACTTTTGATTAATTCTGGCTAATTTTTCAAGCACATGGGAGCATCCATTTTGTTATACCATGCGCTTAGATCATTTACAATTTCCACAAGTGCAGTATCCAAAGAAATATCAGCCACATTACATCAAAGTAGCATTGACATATGCCAACATTATCTCCATTGTGCATGTTACAAATGCAAACAACTTCACCTCACATACGTCACTATCTGAAAAGTACGTATTAACTGGTGAGCGCCCCCATAAAGAGCATTCGGGTGTATACCTATGGAGTTATATTTATTGCTGTTTGTATTAATATTGGCTCATTTAGTTTAAATTCACTGCAGTTTAGAACTTAAATGTCTTTACATTCCAAATTCTGCTTTAATTAAGCGGCTGCAGGTGGGCTTGAGAAGAGTTATGTCCCTTGCTATTGTACACAATACGACATAAACTAGTGGCAATTAGAAACCTCTGTGTGTCATTGTTTTTAAAAATGTTTCATTAATTTCACATTTCTCAAGGAAGATGCTATCAGTTCTTCTTTGAACTGGTAATAATTTGGATATTTTTCCCTGTTTTTTCATTGTCAAATTAAACTATTAACAAAATTTATTTTCTTGGTATTAAATAATTTTGTATTGACATATAAAAAAAATTCTATAGTATCATATGGTCATGGTTTATTAAGCTAAGTCAGAAATATTTCAAACTAAATTAACAGTTCAAGATATAATGACATATAAAAGAGCTTCAACTCAACATACACAAGTCTGCAGCAAGTGTCACATTTGGACAGGCTCACATGAACAACATGGTTATGGAATAATTTATGTAACCTTTCGTGGGAAAAGAAAGATTGCTTTGGCTCACCGACTAAGGTTCTATGTTGAAACTATGGTAAATTCACTACCATATCAGTGTGACGTATCACATAGATGCCATACAAAAACATGATCATTTATCACTTGAACCAAAAAAGAGAAAATTTGGCTAGAAAATCATGTAAAGCCTATGGTGAATGCCAAGGCTATATGGGCTAGGGGGAGTGGTGTATACTGTGATAGTCAGGTACATTTAATAATTGTTACATGCATTCATTTAAAGGATTTAAAGTGTATGGATGTTCATTGGGTACAAAATTATTTATTGAATTAGCAAACATTGAATTTTGTACAAGTTTTCTGTTGCTTTTTTGTTTGCGTTTGATGTAGCATATGTACTTGTACTGAAGACTTGATTTCCTCTCCCTATCTTTTACTGTTCTGTTCTCTGATCTCATTCTGCTATGAGCTGAAATACTGGATCAGACTGAGTAGAACAATTCCATGAGACTTAGTCAGTGGGAGTGTAAAGTTTCCTGTACCATACTCAGAGCTATGAGGGAATGAATGACATAATGCATCAAAATTTCTGCTCCATACTGATATTTTAGGTGCATAGGTAAAAATGATATTGTGCAAGCTCTCGCACTTATTTGTGTTTAGAAAGTGTGAAATTTTACTTAGCTTGACATCTAAGACAACATTTCTTAGTAAATATTCAAGCTTTTTAATATAAGAAAGATTTAAATGTTTCCCATATGGCAGAAATTTTGAGTAATAGGATACTAAATGGGCAAGTCAGTCACTCCAACTTTGGCCTTGTAGCAAGAAAGTGCCAACATCGCATTTAAATTTACTGTGCCTGGGCCTCGCTTTCTATGTCCTTGGCACTTTTCTGGACAGGCAGCCTGTTCTGCTTCCTGCCGATTGCAGTTTGTACATTTAACTGTTAAAAAGGCACACAGTCCTTGAGTTTTGCTTTTATACATTGGTGGATTATATCGCTTGCAATTTCCAGCTCAGTCATACATTATGCACAATGTTCCCAATATCCTAGTTAGTTTTGGTATGTTCATAATTACATTTCCATTGATGTTGACAACACGCTGCAACATGTGACCCAACAATTAAGTTTTCTTCATTTCTTTCTTTCTCCAATTCAGGACAAAGCTTGGGTGCACTTTATTTGGGCCACAGGAAGATAGTGATTCTTCATATACATCAATTCTTGGGCGCTTTATTTGTGGAGATGTAGAACCAGATTGCAACCTGAATAGGTTGGTCACTCTTGGATACTCGTAATCCATAGTCCTATGGTTGACTGTGTTGTATGAACTCTTGTGGACAAATAGCTATTTTCTTAGCTCTTCCTTTAGCCATGTTTTCTTAGATAGTGGCTAATGTGGGTTGATGTAGTATTAGTGACATCATGGTTACCAGTTGTTCCTGGTTGTGATGGATCTTAGACAGTATGTAACATCATAATCAGGCTGGGGCTTGAAATTGTTGGGAAACACACCTACCCCCTATTTTGACATACAAGTCTGCATGTTTTGGTTTTATAATTAGTTTTACCATATAAAGCAGTCAACATATTTGATTTTCATTGTAATCAATTATGTATGTAATCATCAATCACATTCTTGGTCCTTGGAATGGTCTCACCAGGAGTTAATTCCCCTTGACTTTTCATTTCAATTCTTTGACATACAAGCATTAGTGCAGATTCAAATTAGATTACTAGTGCCGGGGAAAAAAGTAATTATTTACAAACAAAATATATATTTATGTCTACTGTTATGAATTTATAGCATCAAGGACTTTTTTTCTTAATCCAATGCTGGACAATTTTTGCATTATTACGTCAAACTTTATGGAATTTTCCTCACTTTTCTCACTTGATTTACATGTATACATGACCCAAGTATAGTTTGCAACTTTGGAAATGATCTAAATACATTATTTGATGTTTGGATTGAAAAATAAAACAAATACTTCATATGCATTTATTCTTGAATGTCTTTCTTTAATGTCAAAATAATAGCATTTCCCAGTGACGTTAAAATACAGTTTTGACGTCATGAAGCTACATTTAAGTTACTTCAGAGGGGTATAGTAAATTAACTATGTGATTGTAATTTTGGAAGTAAATACCATGTATGATATATTAATATGTTTGAAATTGACTGCAGAATATGACAAGTTTTTCAATAAGTTGAAAACACATCTTCAGTGGTTCTTTAAGGTGGCGCTCTACAGTTTCGTACTTTGCACAGGGTTAGAATTTTAAAGAAAAATACTTTTCTGGGATTTCTTCACTGGTTATACTGGCAATATAATAAAGACTTTGTATATCTTAGGTGTTGGGAGAAGAACTTTCAATTCCCTTTATTTTGATGTATGATTGATGGGTGTACTTTAGGTTCTAGAGTATACAGCTTGGGCTAACATAAGATGCGCTCATGTAAACAAACTGCTAGCTCCGCATGGTCATTTTCACTCCCTGGACTTCAGAGGTAAATTGTAGAAAAATGGTACGATAACTTTTTTTACTTTTCAGATATTTTGTAATTTGTTCATTGCACTTTCAGAAGCTGCTATTGCCTACTTCAGCAAAATTCGTTTTCCCTAGTTTAATAACTGCTAAAGTTAGTGTACTTTTGATTAATTCTGGCTAATTTTTCAAGCACATGGGAGCATCCATTTTGTTATACCATGCGCTTAGATCATTTACAATTTCCACAAGTGCAGTATCCAAAGAAATATCAGCCACATTACATCAAAGTAGCATTGACATATGCCAACATTATCTCCATTGTGCATGTTACAAATGCAAACAACTTCACCTCACATACGTCACTATCTGAAAAGTACGTATTAACTGGTGAGCGCCCCCATAAAGAGCATTCGGGTGTATACCTATGGAGTTATATTTATTGCTGTTTGTATTAATATTGGCTCATTTAGTTTAAATTCACTGCAGTTTAGAACTTAAATGTCTTTACATTCCAAATTCTGCTTTAATTAAGCGGCTGCAGGTGGGCTTGAGAAGAGTTATGTCCCTTGCTATTGTACACAATACGACATAAACTAGTGGCAATTAGAAACCTCTGTGTGTCATTGTTTTTAAAAATGTTTCATTAATTTCACATTTCTCAAGGAAGATGCTATCAGTTCTTCTTTGAACTGGTAATAATTTGGATATTTTTCCCTGTTTTTTCATTGTCAAATTAAACTATTAACAAAATTTATTTTCTTGGTATTAAATAATTTTGTATTGACATATAAAAAAAATTCTATAGTATCATATGGTCATGGTTTATTAAGCTAAGTCAGAAATATTTCAAACTAAATTAACAGTTCAAGATATAATGACATATAAAAGAGCTTCAACTCAACATACACAAGTCTGCAGCAAGTGTCACATTTGGACAGGCTCACATGAACAACATGGTTATGGAATAATTTATGTAACCTTTCGTGGGAAAAGAAAGATTGCTTTGGCTCACCGACTAAGGTTCTATGTTGAAACTATGGTAAATTCACTACCATATCAGTGTGACGTATCACATAGATGCCATACAAAAACATGATCATTTATCACTTGAACCAAAAAAGAGAAAATTTGGCTAGAAAATCATGTAAAGCCTATGGTGAATGCCAAGGCTATATGGGCTAGGGGGAGTGGTGTATACTGTGATAGTCAGGTACATTTAATAATTGTTACATGCATTCATTTAAAGGATTTAAAGTGTATGGATGTTCATTGGGTACAAAATTATTTATTGAATTAGCAAACATTGAATTTTGTACAAGTTTTCTGTTGCTTTTTTGTTTGCGTTTGATGTAGCATATGTACTTGTACTGAAGACTTGATTTCCTCTCCCTATCTTTTACTGTTCTGTTCTCTGATCTCATTCTGCTATGAGCTGAAATACTGGATCAGACTGAGTAGAACAATTCCATGAGACTTAGTCAGTGGGAGTGTAAAGTTTCCTGTACCATACTCAGAGCTATGAGGGAATGAATGACATAATGCATCAAAATTTCTGCTCCATACTGATATTTTAGGTGCATAGGTAAAAATGATATTGTGCAAGCTCTCGCACTTATTTGTGTTTAGAAAGTGTGAAATTTTACTTAGCTTGACATCTAAGACAACATTTCTTAGTAAATATTCAAGCTTTTTAATATAAGAAAGATTTAAATGTTTCCCATATGGCAGAAATTTTGAGTAATAGGATACTAAATGGGCAAGTCAGTCACTCCAACTTTGGCCTTGTAGCAAGAAAGTGCCAACATCGCATTTAAATTTACTGTGCCTGGGCCTCGCTTTCTATGTCCTTGGCACTTTTCTGGACAGGCAGCCTGTTCTGCTTCCTGCCGATTGCAGTTTGTACATTTAACTGTTAAAAAGGCACACAGTCCTTGAGTTTTGCTTTTATACATTGGTGGATTATATCGCTTGCAATTTCCAGCTCAGTCATACATTATGCACAATGTTCCCAATATCCTAGTTAGTTTTGGTATGTTCATAATTACATTTCCATTGATGTTGACAACACGCTGCAACATGTGACCCAACAATTAAGTTTTCTTCATTTCTTTCTTTCTCCAATTCAGGACAAAGCTTGGGTGCACTTTATTTGGGCCACAGGAAGATAGTGATTCTTCATATACATCAATTCTTGGGCGCTTTATTTGTGGAGATGTAGAACCAGATTGCAACCTGAATAGGTTGGTCACTCTTGGATACTCGTAATCCATAGTCCTATGGTTGACTGTGTTGTATGAACTCTTGTGGACAAATAGCTATTTTCTTAGCTCTTCCTTTAGCCATGTTTTCTTAGATAGTGGCTAATGTGGGTTGATGTAGTATTAGTGACATCATGGTTACCAGTTGTTCCTGGTTGTGATGGATCTTAGACAGTATGTAACATCATAATCAGGCTGGGGCTTGAAATTGTTGGGAAACACACCTACCCCCTATTTTGACATACAAGTCTGCATGTTTTGGTTTTATAATTAGTTTTACCATATAAAGCAGTCAACATATTTGATTTTCATTGTAATCAATTATGTATGTAATCATCAATCACATTCTTGGTCCTTGGAATGGTCTCACCAGGAGTTAATTCCCCTTGACTTTTCATTTCAATTCTTTGACATACAAGCATTAGTGCAGATTCAAATTAGATTACTAGTGCCGGGGAAAAAAGTAATTATTTACAAACAAAATATATATTTATGTCTACTGTTATGAATTTATAGCATCAAGGACTTTTTTTCTTAATCCAATGCTGGACAATTTTTGCATTATTACGTCAAACTTTATGGAATTTTCCTCACTTTTCTCACTTGATTTACATGTATACATGACCCAAGTATAGTTTGCAACTTTGGAAATGATCTAAATACATTATTTGATGTTTGGATTGAAAAATAAAACAAATACTTCATATGCATTTATTCTTGAATGTCTTTCTTTAATGTCAAAATAATAGCATTTCCCAGTGACGTTAAAATACAGTTTTGACGTCATGAAGCTACATTTAAGTTACTTCAGAGGGGTATAGTAAATTAACTATGTGATTGTAATTTTGGAAGTAAATACCATGTATGATATATTAATATGTTTGAAATTGACTGCAGAATATGACAAGTTTTTCAATAAGTTGAAAACACATCTTCAGTGGTTCTTTAAGGTGGCGCTCTACAGTTTCGTACTTTGCACAGGGTTAGAATTTTAAAGAAAAATACTTTTCTGGGATTTCTTCACTGGTTATACTGGCAATATAATAAAGACTTTGTATATCTTAGGTGTTGGGAGAAGAACTTTCAATTCCCTTTATTTTGATGTATGATTGATGGGTGTACTTTAGGTTCTAGAGTATACAGCTTGGGCTAACATAAGATGCGCTCATGTAAACAAACTGCTAGCTCCGCATGGTCATTTTCACTCCCTGGACTTCAGAGGTAAATTGTAGAAAAATGGTACGATAACTTTTTTTACTTTTCAGATATTTTGTAATTTGTTCATTGCACTTTCAGAAGCTGCTATTGCCTACTTCAGCAAAATTCGTTTTCCCTAGTTTAATAACTGCTAAAGTTAGTGTACTTTTGATTAATTCTGGCTAATTTTTCAAGCACATGGGAGCATCCATTTTGTTATACCATGCGCTTAGATCATTTACAATTTCCACAAGTGCAGTATCCAAAGAAATATCAGCCACATTACATCAAAGTAGCATTGACATATGCCAACATTATCTCCATTGTGCATGTTACAAATGCAAACAACTTCACCTCACATACGTCACTATCTGAAAAGTACGTATTAACTGGTGAGCGCCCCCATAAAGAGCATTCGGGTGTATACCTATGGAGTTATATTTATTGCTGTTTGTATTAATATTGGCTCATTTAGTTTAAATTCACTGCAGTTTAGAACTTAAATGTCTTTACATTCCAAATTCTGCTTTAATTAAGCGGCTGCAGGTGGGCTTGAGAAGAGTTATGTCCCTTGCTATTGTACACAATACGACATAAACTAGTGGCAATTAGAAACCTCTGTGTGTCATTGTTTTCAAAAATGTTTCATTAATTTCACATTTCTCAAGGAAGATGCTATCAGTTCTTCTTTGAACTGGTAATAATTTGGATATTTTTCCCTGTTTTTTCATTGTCAAATTAAACTATTAACAAAATTTATTTTCTTGGTATTAAATAATTTTGTATTGACATATAAAAAAAATTCTATAGTATCATATGGTCATGGTTTATTAAGCTAAGTCAGAAATATTTCAAACTAAATTAACAGTTCAAGATATAATGACATATAAAAGAGCTTCAACTCAACATACACAAGTCTGCAGCAAGTGTCACATTTGGACAGGCTCACATGAACAACATGGTTATGGAATAATTTATGTAACCTTTCGTGGGAAAAGAAAGATTGCTTTGGCTCACCGACTAAGGTTCTATGTTGAAACTATGGTAAATTCACTACCATATCAGTGTGACGTATCACATAGATGCCATACAAAAACATGATCATTTATCACTTGAACCAAAAAAGAGAAAATTTGGCTAGAAAATCGTGTAAAGCCTATGGTGAATGCCAAGGCTATATGGGCTAGGGGGAGTGGTGTATACTGTGATAGTCAGGTACATTTAATAATTGTTACATGCATTCATTTAAAGGATTTAAAGTGTATGGATGTTCATTGGGTACAAAATTATTTATTGAATTAGCAAACATTGAATTTTGTACAAGTTTTCTGTTGCTTTTTTGTTTGCGTTTGATGTAGCATATGTACTTGTACTGAAGACTTGATTTCCTCTCCCTATCTTTTACTGTTCTGTTCTCTGATCTCATTCTGCTATGAGCTGAAATACTGGATCAGACTGAGTAGAACAATTCCATGAGACTTAGTCAGTGGGAGTGTAAAGTTTCCTGTACCATACTCAGAGCTATGAGGGAATGAATGACATAATGCATCAAAATTTCTGCTCCATACTGATATTTTAGGTGCATAGGTAAAAATGATATTGTGCAAGCTCTCGCACTTATTTGTGTTTAGAAAGTGTGAAATTTTACTTAGCTTGACATCTAAGACAACATTTCTTAGTAAATATTCAAGCTTTTTAATATAAGAAAGATTTAAATGTTTCCCATATGGCAGAAATTTTGAGTAATAGGATACTAAATGGGCAAGTCAGTCACTCCAACTTTGGCCTTGTAGCAAGAAAGTGCCAACATCGCATTTAAATTTACTGTGCCTGGGCCTCGCTTTCTATGTCCTTGGCACTTTTCTGGACAGGCAGCCTGTTCTGCTTCCTGCCGATTGCAGTTTGTACATTTAACTGTTAAAAAGGCACACAGTCCTTGAGTTTTGCTTTTATACATTGGTGGATTATATCGCTTGCAATTTCCAGCTCAGTCATACATTATGCACAATGTTCCCAATATCCTAGTTAGTTTTGGTATGTTCATAATTACATTTCCATTGATGTTGACAACACGCTGCAACATGTGACCCAACAATTAAGTTTTCTTCATTTCTTTCTTTCTCCAATTCAGGACAAAGCTTGGGTGCACTTTATTTGGGCCACAGGAAGATAGTGATTCTTCATATACATCAATTCTTGGGCGCTTTATTTGTGGAGATGTAGAACCAGATTGCAACCTGAATAGGTTGGTCACTCTTGGATACTCGTAATCCATAGTCCTATGGTTGACTGTGTTGTATGAACTCTTGTGGACAAATAGCTATTTTCTTAGCTCTTCCTTTAGCCATGTTTTCTTAGATAGTGGCTAATGTGGGTTGATGTAGTATTAGTGACATCATGGTTACCAGTTGTTCCTGGTTGTGATGGATCTTAGACAGTATGTAACATCATAATCAGGCTGGGGCTTGAAATTGTTGGGAAACACACCTACCCCCTATTTTGACATACAAGTCTGCATGTTTTGGTTTTATAATTAGTTTTACCATATAAAGCAGTCAACATATTTGATTTTCATTGTAATCAATTATGTATGTAATCATCAATCACATTCTTGGTCCTTGGAATGGTCTCACCAGGAGTTAATTCCCCTTGACTTTTCATTTCAATTCTTTGACATACAAGCATTAGTGCAGATTCAAATTAGATTACTAGTGCCGGGGAAAAAAGTAATTATTTACAAACAAAATATATATTTATGTCTACTGTTATGAATTTATAGCATCAAGGACTTTTTTTCTTAATCCAATGCTGGACAATTTTTGCATTATTACGTCAAACTTTATGGAATTTTCCTCACTTTTCTCACTTGATTTACATGTATACATGACCCAAGTATAGTTTGCAACTTTGGAAATGATCTAAATACATTATTTGATGTTTGGATTGAAAAATAAAACAAATACTTCATATGCATTTATTCTTGAATGTCTTTCTTTAATGTCAAAATAATAGCATTTCCCAGTGACGTTAAAATACAGTTTTGACGTCATGAAGCTACATTTAAGTTACTTCAGAGGGGTATAGTAAATTAACTATGTGATTGTAATTTTGGAAGTAAATACCATGTATGATATATTAATATGTTTGAAATTGACTGCAGAATATGACAAGTTTTTCAATAAGTTGAAAACACATCTTCAGTGGTTCTTTAAGGTGGCGCTCTACAGTTTCGTACTTTGCACAGGGTTAGAATTTTAAAGAAAAATACTTTTCTGGGATTTCTTCACTGGTTATACTGGCAATATAATAAAGACTTTGTATATCTTAGGTGTTGGGAGAAGAACTTTCAATTCCCTTTATTTTGATGTATGATTGATGGGTGTACTTTAGGTTCTAGAGTATACAGCTTGGGCTAACATAAGATGCGCTCATGTAAACAAACTGCTAGCTCCGCATGGTCATTTTCACTCCCTGGACTTCAGAGGTAAATTGTAGAAAAATGGTACGATAACTTTTTTTACTTTTCAGATATTTTGTAATTTGTTCATTGCACTTTCAGAAGCTGCTATTGCCTACTTCAGCAAAATTCGTTTTCCCTAGTTTAATAACTGCTAAAGTTAGTGTACTTTTGATTAATTCTGGCTAATTTTTCAAGCACATGGGAGCATCCATTTTGTTATACCATGCGCTTAGATCATTTACAATTTCCACAAGTGCAGTATCCAAAGAAATATCAGCCACATTACATCAAAGTAGCATTGACATATGCCAACATTATCTCCATTGTGCATGTTACAAATGCAAACAACTTCACCTCACATACGTCACTATCTGAAAAGTACGTATTAACTGGTGAGCGCCCCCATAAAGAGCATTCGGGTGTATACCTATGGAGTTATATTTATTGCTGTTTGTATTAATATTGGCTCATTTAGTTTAAATTCACTGCAGTTTAGAACTTAAATGTCTTTACATTCCAAATTCTGCTTTAATTAAGCGGCTGCAGGTGGGCTTGAGAAGAGTTATGTCCCTTGCTATTGTACACAATACGACATAAACTAGTGGCAATTAGAAACCTCTGTGTGTCATTGTTTTTAAAAATGTTTCATTAATTTCACATTTCTCAAGGAAGATGCTATCAGTTCTTCTTTGAACTGGTAATAATTTGGATATTTTTCCCTGTTTTTTCATTGTCAAATTAAACTATTAACAAAATTTATTTTCTTGGTATTAAATAATTTTGTATTGACATATAAAAAAAATTCTATAGTATCATATGGTCATGGTTTATTAAGCTAAGTCAGAAATATTTCAAACTAAATTAACAGTTCAAGATATAATGACATATAAAAGAGCTTCAACTCAACATACACAAGTCTGCAGCAAGTGTCACATTTGGACAGGCTCACATGAACAACATGGTTATGGAATAATTTATGTAACCTTTCGTGGGAAAAGAAAGATTGCTTTGGCTCACCGACTAAGGTTCTATGTTGAAACTATGGTAAATTCACTACCATATCAGTGTGACGTATCACATAGATGCCATACAAAAACATGATCATTTATCACTTGAACCAAAAAAGAGAAAATTTGGCTAGAAAATCATGTAAAGCCTATGGTGAATGCCAAGGCTATATGGGCTAGGGGGAGTGGTGTATACTGTGATAGTCAGGTACATTTAATAATTGTTACATGCATTCATTTAAAGGATTTAAAGTGTATGGATGTTCATTGGGTACAAAATTATTTATTGAATTAGCAAACATTGAATTTTGTACAAGTTTTCTGTTGCTTTTTTGTTTGCGTTTGATGTAGCATATGTACTTGTACTGAAGACTTGATTTCCTCTCCCTATCTTTTACTGTTCTGTTCTCTGATCTCATTCTGCTATGAGCTGAAATACTGGATCAGACTGAGTAGAACAATTCCATGAGACTTAGTCAGTGGGAGTGTAAAGTTTCCTGTACCATACTCAGAGCTATGAGGGAATGAATGACATAATGCATCAAAATTTCTGCTCCATACTGATATTTTAGGTGCATAGGTAAAAATGATATTGTGCAAGCTCTCGCACTTATTTGTGTTTAGAAAGTGTGAAATTTTACTTAGCTTGACATCTAAGACAACATTTCTTAGTAAATATTCAAGCTTTTTAATATAAGAAAGATTTAAATGTTTCCCATATGGCAGAAATTTTGAGTAATAGGATACTAAATGGGCAAGTCAGTCACTCCAACTTTGGCCTTGTAGCAAGAAAGTGCCAACATCGCATTTAAATTTACTGTGCCTGGGCCTCGCTTTCTATGTCCTTGGCACTTTTCTGGACAGGCAGCCTGTTCTGCTTCCTGCCGATTGCAGTTTGTACATTTAACTGTTAAAAAGGCACACAGTCCTTGAGTTTTGCTTTTATACATTGGTGGATTATATCGCTTGCAATTTCCAGCTCAGTCATACATTATGCACAATGTTCCCAATATCCTAGTTAGTTTTGGTATGTTCATAATTACATTTCCATTGATGTTGACAACACGCTGCAACATGTGACCCAACAATTAAGTTTTCTTCATTTCTTTCTTTCTCCAATTCAGGACAAAGCTTGGGTGCACTTTATTTGGGCCACAGGAAGATAGTGATTCTTCATATACATCAATTCTTGGGCGCTTTATTTGTGGAGATGTAGAACCAGATTGCAACCTGAATAGGTTGGTCACTCTTGGATACTCGTAATCCATAGTCCTATGGTTGACTGTGTTGTATGAACTCTTGTGGACAAATAGCTATTTTCTTAGCTCTTCCTTTAGCCATGTTTTCTTAGATAGTGGCTAATGTGGGTTGATGTAGTATTAGTGACATCATGGTTACCAGTTGTTCCTGGTTGTGATGGATCTTAGACAGTATGTAACATCATAATCAGGCTGGGGCTTGAAATTGTTGGGAAACACACCTACCCCCTATTTTGACATACAAGTCTGCATGTTTTGGTTTTATAATTAGTTTTACCATATAAAGCAGTCAACATATTTGATTTTCATTGTAATCAATTATGTATGTAATCATCAATCACATTCTTGGTCCTTGGAATGGTCTCACCAGGAGTTAATTCCCCTTGACTTTTCATTTCAATTCTTTGACATACAAGCATTAGTGCAGATTCAAATTAGATTACTAGTGCCGGGGAAAAAAGTAATTATTTACAAACAAAATATATATTTATGTCTACTGTTATGAATTTATAGCATCAAGGACTTTTTTTCTTAATCCAATGCTGGACAATTTTTGCATTATTACGTCAAACTTTATGGAATTTTCCTCACTTTTCTCACTTGATTTACATGTATACATGACCCAAGTATAGTTTGCAACTTTGGAAATGATCTAAATACATTATTTGATGTTTGGATTGAAAAATAAAACAAATACTTCATATGCATTTATTCTTGAATGTCTTTCTTTAATGTCAAAATAATAGCATTTCCCAGTGACGTTAAAATACAGTTTTGACGTCATGAAGCTACATTTAAGTTACTTCAGAGGGGTATAGTAAATTAACTATGTGATTGTAATTTTGGAAGTAAATACCATGTATGATATATTAATATGTTTGAAATTGACTGCAGAATATGACAAGTTTTTCAATAAGTTGAAAACACATCTTCAGTGGTTCTTTAAGGTGGCGCTCTACAGTTTCGTACTTTGCACAGGGTTAGAATTTTAAAGAAAAATACTTTTCTGGGATTTCTTCACTGGTTATACTGGCAATATAATAAAGACTTTGTATATCTTAGGTGTTGGGAGAAGAACTTTCAATTCCCTTTATTTTGATGTATGATTGATGGGTGTACTTTAGGTTCTAGAGTATACAGCTTGGGCTAACATAAGATGCGCTCATGTAAACAAACTGCTAGCTCCGCATGGTCATTTTCACTCCCTGGACTTCAGAGGTAAATTGTAGAAAAATGGTACGATAACTTTTTTTACTTTTCAGATATTTTGTAATTTGTTCATTGCACTTTCAGAAGCTGCTATTGCCTACTTCAGCAAAATTCGTTTTCCCTAGTTTAATAACTGCTAAAGTTAGTGTACTTTTGATTAATTCTGGCTAATTTTTCAAGCACATGGGAGCATCCATTTTGTTATACCATGCGCTTAGATCATTTACAATTTCCACAAGTGCAGTATCCAAAGAAATATCAGCCACATTACATCAAAGTAGCATTGACATATGCCAACATTATCTCCATTGTGCATGTTACAAATGCAAACAACTTCACCTCACATACGTCACTATCTGAAAAGTACGTATTAACTGGTGAGCGCCCCCATAAAGAGCATTCGGGTGTATACCTATGGAGTTATATTTATTGCTGTTTGTATTAATATTGGCTCATTTAGTTTAAATTCACTGCAGTTTAGAACTTAAATGTCTTTACATTCCAAATTCTGCTTTAATTAAGCGGCTGCAGGTGGGCTTGAGAAGAGTTATGTCCCTTGCTATTGTACACAATACGACATAAACTAGTGGCAATTAGAAACCTCTGTGTGTCATTGTTTTTAAAAATGTTTCATTAATTTCACATTTCTCAAGGAAGATGCTATCAGTTCTTCTTTGAACTGGTAATAATTTGGATATTTTTCCCTGTTTTTTCATTGTCAAATTAAACTATTAACAAAATTTATTTTCTTGGTATTAAATAATTTTGTATTGACATATAAAAAAAATTCTATAGTATCATATGGTCATGGTTTATTAAGCTAAGTCAGAAATATTTCAAACTAAATTAACAGTTCAAGATATAATGACATATAAAAGAGCTTCAACTCAACATACACAAGTCTGCAGCAAGTGTCACATTTGGACAGGCTCACATGAACAACATGGTTATGGAATAATTTATGTAACCTTTCGTGGGAAAAGAAAGATTGCTTTGGCTCACCGACTAAGGTTCTATGTTGAAACTATGGTAAATTCACTACCATATCAGTGTGACGTATCACATAGATGCCATACAAAAACATGATCATTTATCACTTGAACCAAAAAAGAGAAAATTTGGCTAGAAAATCATGTAAAGCCTATGGTGAATGCCAAGGCTATATGGGCTAGGGGGAGTGGTGTATACTGTGATAGTCAGGTACATTTAATAATTGTTACATGCATTCATTTAAAGGATTTAAAGTGTATGGATGTTCATTGGGTACAAAATTATTTATTGAATTAGCAAACATTGAATTTTGTACAAGTTTTCTGTTGCTTTTTTGTTTGCGTTTGATGTAGCATATGTACTTGTACTGAAGACTTGATTTCCTCTCCCTATCTTTTACTGTTCTGTTCTCTGATCTCATTCTGCTATGAGCTGAAATACTGGATCAGACTGAGTAGAACAATTCCATGAGACTTAGTCAGTGGGAGTGTAAAGTTTCCTGTACCATACTCAGAGCTATGAGGGAATGAATGACATAATGCATCAAAATTTCTGCTCCATACTGATATTTTAGGTGCATAGGTAAAAATGATATTGTGCAAGCTCTCGCACTTATTTGTGTTTAGAAAGTGTGAAATTTTACTTAGCTTGACATCTAAGACAACATTTCTTAGTAAATATTCAAGCTTTTTAATATAAGAAAGATTTAAATGTTTCCCATATGGCAGAAATTTTGAGTAATAGGATACTAAATGGGCAAGTCAGTCACTCCAACTTTGGCCTTGTAGCAAGAAAGTGCCAACATCGCATTTAAATTTACTGTGCCTGGGCCTCGCTTTCTATGTCCTTGGCACTTTTCTGGACAGGCAGCCTGTTCTGCTTCCTGCCGATTGCAGTTTGTACATTTAACTGTTAAAAAGGCACACAGTCCTTGAGTTTTGCTTTTATACATTGGTGGATTATATCGCTTGCAATTTCCAGCTCAGTCATACATTATGCACAATGTTCCCAATATCCTAGTTAGTTTTGGTATGTTCATAATTACATTTCCATTGATGTTGACAACACGCTGCAACATGTGACCCAACAATTAAGTTTTCTTCATTTCTTTCTTTCTCCAATTCAGGACAAAGCTTGGGTGCACTTTATTTGGGCCACAGGAAGATAGTGATTCTTCATATACATCAATTCTTGGGCGCTTTATTTGTGGAGATGTAGAACCAGATTGCAACCTGAATAGGTTGGTCACTCTTGGATACTCGTAATCCATAGTCCTATGGTTGACTGTGTTGTATGAACTCTTGTGGACAAATAGCTATTTTCTTAGCTCTTCCTTTAGCCATGTTTTCTTAGATAGTGGCTAATGTGGGTTGATGTAGTATTAGTGACATCATGGTTACCAGTTGTTCCTGGTTGTGATGGATCTTAGACAGTATGTAACATCATAATCAGGCTGGGGCTTGAAATTGTTGGGAAACACACCTACCCCCTATTTTGACATACAAGTCTGCATGTTTTGGTTTTATAATTAGTTTTACCATATAAAGCAGTCAACATATTTGATTTTCATTGTAATCAATTATGTATGTAATCATCAATCACATTCTTGGTCCTTGGAATGGTCTCACCAGGAGTTAATTCCCCTTGACTTTTCATTTCAATTCTTTGACATACAAGCATTAGTGCAGATTCAAATTAGATTACTAGTGCCGGGGAAAAAAGTAATTATTTACAAACAAAATATATATTTATGTCTACTGTTATGAATTTATAGCATCAAGGACTTTTTTTCTTAATCCAATGCTGGACAATTTTTGCATTATTACGTCAAACTTTATGGAATTTTCCTCACTTTTCTCACTTGATTTACATGTATACATGACCCAAGTATAGTTTGCAACTTTGGAAATGATCTAAATACATTATTTGATGTTTGGATTGAAAAATAAAACAAATACTTCATATGCATTTATTCTTGAATGTCTTTCTTTAATGTCAAAATAATAGCATTTCCCAGTGACGTTAAAATACAGTTTTGACGTCATGAAGCTACATTTAAGTTACTTCAGAGGGGTATAGTAAATTAACTATGTGATTGTAATTTTGGAAGTAAATACCATGTATGATATATTAATATGTTTGAAATTGACTGCAGAATATGACAAGTTTTTCAATAAGTTGAAAACACATCTTCAGTGGTTCTTTAAAGAGCATTCGGGTGTATACCTATGGAGTTATATTTATTGCTGTTTGTATTAATATTGGCTCATTTAGTTTAAATTCACTGCAGTTTAGAACTTAAATGTCTTTACATTCCAAATTCTGCTTTAATTAAGCGGCTGCAGGTGGGCTTGAGAAGAGTTATGTCCCTTGCTATTGTACACAATACGACATAAACTAGTGGCAATTAGAAACCTCTGTGTGTCATTGTTTTTAAAAATGTTTCATTAATTTCACATTTCTCAAGGAAGATGCTATCAGTTCTTCTTTGAACTGGTAATAATTTGGATATTTTTCCCTGTTTTTTCATTGTCAAATTAAACTATTAACAAAATTTATTTTCTTGGTATTAAATAATTTTGTATTGACATATAAAAAAAATTCTATAGTATCATATGGTCATGGTTTATTAAGCTAAGTCAGAAATATTTCAAACTAAATTAACAGTTCAAGATATAATGACATATAAAAGAGCTTCAACTCAACATACACAAGTCTGCAGCAAGTGTCACATTTGGACAGGCTCACATGAACAACATGGTTATGGAATAATTTATGTAACCTTTCGTGGGAAAAGAAAGATTGCTTTGGCTCACCGACTAAGGTTCTATGTTGAAACTATGGTAAATTCACTACCATATCAGTGTGACGTATCACATAGATGCCATACAAAAACATGATCATTTATCACTTGAACCAAAAAAGAGAAAATTTGGCTAGAAAATCATGTAAAGCCTATGGTGAATGCCAAGGCTATATGGGCTAGGGGGAGTGGTGTATACTGTGATAGTCAGGTACATTTAATAATTGTTACATGCATTCATTTAAAGGATTTAAAGTGTATGGATGTTCATTGGGTACAAAATTATTTATTGAATTAGCAAACATTGAATTTTGTACAAGTTTTCTGTTGCTTTTTTGTTTGCGTTTGATGTAGCATATGTACTTGTACTGAAGACTTGATTTCCTCTCCCTATCTTTTACTGTTCTGTTCTCTGATCTCATTCTGCTATGAGCTGAAATACTGGATCAGACTGAGTAGAACAATTCCATGAGACTTAGTCAGTGGGAGTGTAAAGTTTCCTGTACCATACTCAGAGCTATGAGGGAATGAATGACATAATGCATCAAAATTTCTGCTCCATACTGATATTTTAGGTGCATAGGTAAAAATGATATTGTGCAAGCTCTCGCACTTATTTGTGTTTAGAAAGTGTGAAATTTTACTTAGCTTGACATCTAAGACAACATTTCTTAGTAAATATTCAAGCTTTTTAATATAAGAAAGATTTAAATGTTTCCCATATGGCAGAAATTTTGAGTAATAGGATACTAAATGGGCAAGTCAGTCACTCCAACTTTGGCCTTGTAGCAAGAAAGTGCCAACATCGCATTTAAATTTACTGTGCCTGGGCCTCGCTTTCTATGTCCTTGGCACTTTTCTGGACAGGCAGCCTGTTCTGCTTCCTGCCGATTGCAGTTTGTACATTTAACTGTTAAAAAGGCACACAGTCCTTGAGTTTTGCTTTTATACATTGGTGGATTATATCGCTTGCAATTTCCAGCTCAGTCATACATTATGCACAATGTTCCCAATATCCTAGTTAGTTTTGGTATGTTCATAATTACATTTCCATTGATGTTGACAACACGCTGCAACATGTGACCCAACAATTAAGTTTTCTTCATTTCTTTCTTTCTCCAATTCAGGACAAAGCTTGGGTGCACTTTATTTGGGCCACAGGAAGATAGTGATTCTTCATATACATCAATTCTTGGGCGCTTTATTTGTGGAGATGTAGAACCAGATTGCAACCTGAATAGGTTGGTCACTCTTGGATACTCGTAATCCATAGTCCTATGGTTGACTGTGTTGTATGAACTCTTGTGGACAAATAGCTATTTTCTTAGCTCTTCCTTTAGCCATGTTTTCTTAGATAGTGGCTAATGTGGGTTGATGTAGTATTAGTGACATCATGGTTACCAGTTGTTCCTGGTTGTGATGGATCTTAGACAGTATGTAACATCATAATCAGGCTGGGGCTTGAAATTGTTGGGAAACACACCTACCCCCTATTTTGACATACAAGTCTGCATGTTTTGGTTTTATAATTAGTTTTACCATATAAAGCAGTCAACATATTTGATTTTCATTGTAATCAATTATGTATGTAATCATCAATCACATTCTTGGTCCTTGGAATGGTCTCACCAGGAGTTAATTCCCCTTGACTTTTCATTTCAATTCTTTGACATACAAGCATTAGTGCAGATTCAAATTAGATTACTAGTGCCGGGGAAAAAAGTAATTATTTACAAACAAAATATATATTTATGTCTACTGTTATGAATTTATAGCATCAAGGACTTTTTTTCTTAATCCAATGCTGGACAATTTTTGCATTATTACGTCAAACTTTATGGAATTTTCCTCACTTTTCTCACTTGATTTACATGTATACATGACCCAAGTATAGTTTGCAACTTTGGAAATGATCTAAATACATTATTTGATGTTTGGATTGAAAAATAAAACAAATACTTCATATGCATTTATTCTTGAATGTCTTTCTTTAATGTCAAAATAATAGCATTTCCCAGTGACGTTAAAATACAGTTTTGACGTCATGAAGCTACATTTAAGTTACTTCAGAGGGGTATAGTAAATTAACTATGTGATTGTAATTTTGGAAGTAAATACCATGTATGATATATTAATATGTTTGAAATTGACTGCAGAATATGACAAGTTTTTCAATAAGTTGAAAACACATCTTCAGTGGTTCTTTAAGGTGGCGCTCTACAGTTTCGTACTTTGCACAGGGTTAGAATTTTAAAGAAAAATACTTTTCTGGGATTTCTTCACTGGTTATACTGGCAATATAATAAAGACTTTGTATATCTTAGGTGTTGGGAGAAGAACTTTCAATTCCCTTTATTTTGATGTATGATTGATGGGTGTACTTTAGGTTCTAGAGTATACAGCTTGGGCTAACATAAGATGCGCTCATGTAAACAAACTGCTAGCTCCGCATGGTCATTTTCACTCCCTGGACTTCAGAGGTAAATTGTAGAAAAATGGTACGATAACTTTTTTTACTTTTCAGATATTTTGTAATTTGTTCATTGCACTTTCAGAAGCTGCTATTGCCTACTTCAGCAAAATTCGTTTTCCCTAGTTTAATAACTGCTAAAGTTAGTGTACTTTTGATTAATTCTGGCTAATTTTTCAAGCACATGGGAGCATCCATTTTGTTATACCATGCGCTTAGATCATTTACAATTTCCACAAGTGCAGTATCCAAAGAAATATCAGCCACATTACATCAAAGTAGCATTGACATATGCCAACATTATCTCCATTGTGCATGTTACAAATGCAAACAACTTCACCTCACATACGTCACTATCTGAAAAGTACGTATTAACTGGTGAGCGCCCCCATAAAGAGCATTCGGGTGTATACCTATGGAGTTATATTTATTGCTGTTTGTATTAATATTGGCTCATTTAGTTTAAATTCACTGCAGTTTAGAACTTAAATGTCTTTACATTCCAAATTCTGCTTTAATTAAGCGGCTGCAGGTGGGCTTGAGAAGAGTTATGTCCCTTGCTATTGTACACAATACGACAAACTAGTGGCAATTAGAAACCTCTGTGTGTCATTGTTTTTAAAAATGTTTCATTAATTTCACATTTCTCAAGGAAGATGCTATCAGTTCTTCTTTGAACTGGTAATAATTTGGATATTTTTCCCTGTTTTTTCATTGTCAAATTAAACTATTAACAAAATTTATTTTCTTGGTATTAAATAATTTTGTATTGACATATAAAAAAAATTCTATAGTATCATATGGTCATGGTTTATTAAGCTAAGTCAGAAATATTTCAAACTAAATTAACAGTTCAAGATATAATGACATATAAAAGAGCTTCAACTCAACATACACAAGTCTGCAGCAAGTGTCACATTTGGACAGGCTCACATGAACAACATGGTTATGGAATAATTTATGTAACCTTTCGTGGGAAAAGAAAGATTGCTTTGGCTCACCGACTAAGGTTCTATGTTGAAACTATGGTAAATTCACTACCATATCAGTGTGACGTATCACATAGATGCCATACAAAAACATGATCATTTATCACTTGAACCAAAAAAGAGAAAATTTGGCTAGAAAATCATGTAAAGCCTATGGTGAATGCCAAGGCTATATGGGCTAGGGGGAGTGGTGTATACTGTGATAGTCAGGTACATTTAATAATTGTTACATGCATTCATTTAAAGGATTTAAAGTGTATGGATGTTCATTGGGTACAAAATTATTTATTGAATTAGCAAACATTGAATTTTGTACAAGTTTTCTGTTGCTTTTTTGTTTGCGTTTGATGTAGCATATGTACTTGTACTGAAGACTTGATTTCCTCTCCCTATCTTTTACTGTTCTGTTCTCTGATCTCATTCTGCTATGAGCTGAAATACTGGATCAGACTGAGTAGAACAATTCCATGAGACTTAGTCAGTGGGAGTGTAAAGTTTCCTGTACCATACTCAGAGCTATGAGGGAATGAATGACATAATGCATCAAAATTTCTGCTCCATACTGATATTTTAGGTGCATAGGTAAAAATGATATTGTGCAAGCTCTCGCACTTATTTGTGTTTAGAAAGTGTGAAATTTTACTTAGCTTGACATCTAAGACAACATTTCTTAGTAAATATTCAAGCTTTTTAATATAAGAAAGATTTAAATGTTTCCCATATGGCAGAAATTTTGAGTAATAGGATACTAAATGGGCAAGTCAGTCACTCCAACTTTGGCCTTGTAGCAAGAAAGTGCCAACATCGCATTTAAATTTACTGTGCCTGGGCCTCGCTTTCTATGTCCTTGGCACTTTTCTGGACAGGCAGCCTGTTCTGCTTCCTGCCGATTGCAGTTTGTACATTTAACTGTTAAAAAGGCACACAGTCCTTGAGTTTTGCTTTTATACATTGGTGGATTATATCGCTTGCAATTTCCAGCTCAGTCATACATTATGCACAATGTTCCCAATATCCTAGTTAGTTTTGGTATGTTCATAATTACATTTCCATTGATGTTGACAACACGCTGCAACATGTGACCCAACAATTAAGTTTTCTTCATTTCTTTCTTTCTCCAATTCAGGACAAAGCTTGGGTGCACTTTATTTGGGCCACAGGAAGATAGTGATTCTTCATATACATCAATTCTTGGGCGCTTTATTTGTGGAGATGTAGAACCAGATTGCAACCTGAATAGGTTGGTCACTCTTGGATACTCGTAATCCATAGTCCTATGGTTGACTGTGTTGTATGAACTCTTGTGGACAAATAGCTATTTTCTTAGCTCTTCCTTTAGCCATGTTTTCTTAGATAGTGGCTAATGTGGGTTGATGTAGTATTAGTGACATCATGGTTACCAGTTGTTCCTGGTTGTGATGGATCTTAGACAGTATGTAACATCATAATCAGGCTGGGGCTTGAAATTGTTGGGAAACACACCTACCCCCTATTTTGACATACAAGTCTGCATGTTTTGGTTTTATAATTAGTTTTACCATATAAAGCAGTCAACATATTTGATTTTCATTGTAATCAATTATGTATGTAATCATCAATCACATTCTTGGTCCTTGGAATGGTCTCACCAGGAGTTAATTCCCCTTGACTTTTCATTTCAATTCTTTGACATACAAGCATTAGTGCAGATTCAAATTAGATTACTAGTGCCGGGGAAAAAAGTAATTATTTACAAACAAAATATATATTTATGTCTACTGTTATGAATTTATAGCATCAAGGACTTTTTTTCTTAATCCAATGCTGGACAATTTTTGCATTATTACGTCAAACTTTATGGAATTTTCCTCACTTTTCTCACTTGATTTACATGTATACATGACCCAAGTATAGTTTGCAACTTTGGAAATGATCTAAATACATTATTTGATGTTTGGATTGAAAAATAAAACAAATACTTCATATGCATTTATTCTTGAATGTCTTTCTTTAATGTCAAAATAATAGCATTTCCCAGTGACGTTAAAATACAGTTTTGACGTCATGAAGCTACATTTAAGTTACTTCAGAGGGGTATAGTAAATTAACTATGTGATTGTAATTTTGGAAGTAAATACCATGTATGATATATTAATATGTTTGAAATTGACTGCAGAATATGACAAGTTTTTCAATAAGTTGAAAACACATCTTCAGTGGTTCTTTAAAGAGCATTCGGGTGTATACCTATGGAGTTATATTTATTGCTGTTTGTATTAATATTGGCTCATTTAGTTTAAATTCACTGCAGTTTAGAACTTAAATGTCTTTACATTCCAAATTCTGCTTTAATTAAGCGGCTGCAGGTGGGCTTGAGAAGAGTTATGTCCCTTGCTATTGTACACAATACGACATAAACTAGTGGTAATTAGAAACCTCTGTGTGTCATTGTTTTTAAAAATGTTTCATTAATTTCACATTTCTCAAGGAAGATGCTATCAGTTCTTCTTTGAACTGGTAATAATTTGGATATTTTTCCCTGTTTTTTCATTGTCAAATTAAACTATTAACAAAATTTATTTTCTTGGTATTAAATAATTTTGTATTGACATATAAAAAAAATTCTATAGTATCATATGGTCATGGTTTATTAAGCTAAGTCAGAAATATTTCAAACTAAATTAACAGTTCAAGATATAATGACATATAAAAGAGCTTCAACTCAACATACACAAGTCTGCAGCAAGTGTCACATTTGGACAGGCTCACATGAACAACATGGTTATGGAATAATTTATGTAACCTTTCGTGGGAAAAGAAAGATTGCTTTGGCTCACCGACTAAGGTTCTATGTTGAAACTATGGTAAATTCACTACCATATCAGTGTGACGTATCACATAGATGCCATACAAAAACATGATCATTTATCACTTGAACCAAAAAAGAGAAAATTTGGCTAGAAAATCATGTAAAGCCTATGGTGAATGCCAAGGCTATATGGGCTAGGGGGAGTGGTGTATACTGTGATAGTCAGGTACATTTAATAATTGTTACATGCATTCATTTAAAGGATTTAAAGTGTATGGATGTTCATTGGGTACAAAATTATTTATTGAATTAGCAAACATTGAATTTTGTACAAGTTTTCTGTTGCTTTTTTGTTTGCGGTTGATGTAGCATATGTACTTGTACTGAAGACTTGATTTCCTCTCCCTATCTTTTACTGTTCTGTTCTCTGATCTCATTCTGCTATGAGCTGAAATACTGGATCAGACTGAGTAGAACAATTCCATGAGACTTAGTCAGTGGGAGTGTAAAGTTTCCTGTACCATACTCAGAGCTATGAGGGAATGAATGACATAATGCATCAAAATTTCTGCTCCATACTGATATTTTAGGTGCATAGGTAAAAATGATATTGTGCAAGCTCTCGCACTTATTTGTGTTTAGAAAGTGTGAAATTTTACTTAGCTTGACATCTAAGACAACATTTCTTAGTAAATATTCAAGCTTTTTAATATAAGAAAGATTTAAATGTTTCCCATATGGCAGAAATTTTGAGTAATAGGATACTAAATGGGCAAGTCAGTCACTCCAACTTTGGCCTTGTAGCAAGAAAGTGCCAACATCGCATTTAAATTTACTGTGCCTGGGCCTCGCTTTCTATGTCCTTGGCACTTTTCTGGACAGGCAGCCTGTTCTGCTTCCTGCCGATTGCAGTTTGTACATTTAACTGTTAAAAAGGCACACAGTCCTTGAGTTTTGCTTTTATACATTGGTGGATTATATCGCTTGCAATTTCCAGCTCAGTCATACATTATGCACAATGTTCCCAATATCCTAGTTAGTTTTGGTATGTTCATAATTACATTTCCATTGATGTTGACAACACGCTGCAACATGTGACCCAACAATTAAGTTTTCTTCATTTCTTTCTTTCTCCAATTCAGGACAAAGCTTGGGTGCACTTTATTTGGGCCACAGGAAGATAGTGATTCTTCATATACATCAATTCTTGGGCGCTTTATTTGTGGAGATGTAGAACCAGATTGCAACCTGAATAGGTTGGTCACTCTTGGATACTCGTAATCCATAGTCCTATGGTTGACTGTGTTGTATGAACTCTTGTGGACAAATAGCTATTTTCTTAGCTCTTCCTTTAGCCATGTTTTCTTAGATAGTGGCTAATGTGGGTTGATGTAGTATTAGTGACATCATGGTTACCAGTTGTTCCTGGTTGTGATGGATCTTAGACAGTATGTAACATCATAATCAGGCTGGGGCTTGAAATTGTTGGGAAACACACCTACCCCCTATTTTGACATACAAGTCTGCATGTTTTGGTTTTATAATTAGTTTTACCATATAAAGCAGTCAACATATTTGATTTTCATTGTAATCAATTATGTATGTAATCATCAATCACATTCTTGGTCCTTGGAATGGTCTCACCAGGAGTTAATTCCCCTTGACTTTTCATTTCAATTCTTTGACATACAAGCATTAGTGCAGATTCAAATTAGATTACTAGTGCCGGGGAAAAAAGTAATTATTTACAAACAAAATATATATTTATGTCTACTGTTATGAATTTATAGCATCAAGGACTTTTTTTCTTAATCCAATGCTGGACAATTTTTGCATTATTACGTCAAACTTTATGGAATTTTCCTCACTTTTCTCACTTGATTTACATGTATACATGACCCAAGTATAGTTTGCAACTTTGGAAATGATCTAAATACATTATTTGATGTTTGGATTGAAAAATAAAACAAATACTTCATATGCATTTATTCTTGAATGTCTTTCTTTAATGTCAAAATAATAGCATTTCCCAGTGACGTTAAAATACAGTTTTGACGTCATGAAGCTACATTTAAGTTACTTCAGAGGGGTATAGTAAATTAACTATGTGATTGTAATTTTGGAAGTAAATACCATGTATGATATATTAATATGTTTGAAATTGACTGCAGAATATGACAAGTTTTTCAATAAGTTGAAAACACATCTTCAGTGGTTCTTTAAGGTGGCGCTCTACAGTTTCGTACTTTGCACAGGGTTAGAATTTTAAAGAAAAATACTTTTCTGGGATTTCTTCACTGGTTATACTGGCAATATAATAAAGACTTTGTATATCTTAGGTGTTGGGAGAAGAACTTTCAATTCCCTTTATTTTGATGTATGATTGATGGGTGTACTTTAGGTTCTAGAGTATACAGCTTGGGCTAACATAAGATGCGCTCATGTAAACAAACTGCTAGCTCCGCATGGTCATTTTCACTCCCTGGACTTCAGAGGTAAATTGTAGAAAAATGGTACGATAACTTTTTTTACTTTTCAGATATTTTGTAATTTGTTCATTGCACTTTCAGAAGCTGCTATTGCCTACTTCAGCAAAATTCGTTTTCCCTAGTTTAATAACTGCTAAAGTTAGTGTACTTTTGATTAATTCTGGCTAATTTTTCAAGCACATGGGAGCATCCATTTTGTTATACCATGCGCTTAGATCATTTACAATTTCCACAAGTGCAGTATCCAAAGAAATATCAGCCACATTACATCAAAGTAGCATTGACATATGCCAACATTATCTCCATTGTGCATGTTACAAATGCAAACAACTTCACCTCACATACGTCACTATCTGAAAAGTACGTATTAACTGGTGAGCGCCCCCATAAAGAGCATTCGGGTGTATACCTATGGAGTTATATTTATTGCTGTTTGTATTAATATTGGCTCATTTAGTTTAAATTCACTGCAGTTTAGAACTTAAATGTCTTTACATTCCAAATTCTGCTTTAATTAAGCGGCTGCAGGTGGGCTTGAGAAGAGTTATGTCCCTTGCTATTGTACACAATACGACATAAACTAGTGGCAATTAGAAACCTCTGTGTGTCATTGTTTTTAAAAATGTTTCATTAATTTCACATTTCTCAAGGAAGATGCTATCAGTTCTTCTTTGAACTGGTAATAATTTGGATATTTTTCCCTGTTTTTTCATTGTCAAATTAAACTATTAACAAAATTTATTTTCTTGGTATTAAATAATTTTGTATTGACATATAAAAAAAATTCTATAGTATCATATGGTCATGGTTTATTAAGCTAAGTCAGAAATATTTCAAACTAAATTAACAGTTCAAGATATAATGACATATAAAAGAGCTTCAACTCAACATACACAAGTCTGCAGCAAGTGTCACATTTGGACAGGCTCACATGAACAACATGGTTATGGAATAATTTATGTAACCTTTCGTGGGAAAAGAAAGATTGCTTTGGCTCACCGACTAAGGTTCTATGTTGAAACTATGGTAAATTCACTACCATATCAGTGTGACGTATCACATAGATGCCATACAAAAACATGATCATTTATCACTTGAACCAAAAAAGAGAAAATTTGGCTAGAAAATCATGTAAAGCCTATGGTGAATGCCAAGGCTATATGGGCTAGGGGGAGTGGTGTATACTGTGATAGTCAGGTACATTTAATAATTGTTACATGCATTCATTTAAAGGATTTAAAGTGTATGGATGTTCATTGGGTACAAAATTATTTATTGAATTAGCAAACATTGAATTTTGTACAAGTTTTCTGTTGCTTTTTTGTTTGCGTTTGATGTAGCATATGTACTTGTACTGAAGACTTGATTTCCTCTCCCTATCTTTTACTGTTCTGTTCTCTGATCTCATTCTGCTATGAGCTGAAATACTGGATCAGACTGAGTAGAACAATTCCATGAGACTTAGTCAGTGGGAGTGTAAAGTTTCCTGTACCATACTCAGAGCTATGAGGGAATGAATGACATAATGCATCAAAATTTCTGCTCCATACTGATATTTTAGGTGCATAGGTAAAAATGATATTGTGCAAGCTCTCGCACTTATTTGTGTTTAGAAAGTGTGAAATTTTACTTAGCTTGACATCTAAGACAACATTTCTTAGTAAATATTCAAGCTTTTTAATATAAGAAAGATTTAAATGTTTCCCATATGGCAGAAATTTTGAGTAATAGGATACTAAATGGGCAAGTCAGTCACTCCAACTTTGGCCTTGTAGCAAGAAAGTGCCAACATCGCATTTAAATTTACTGTGCCTGGGCCTCGCTTTCTATGTCCTTGGCACTTTTCTGGACAGGCAGCCTGTTCTGCTTCCTGCCGATTGCAGTTTGTACATTTAACTGTTAAAAAGGCACACAGTCCTTGAGTTTTGCTTTTATACATTGGTGGATTATATCGCTTGCAATTTCCAGCTCAGTCATACATTATGCACAATGTTCCCAATATCCTAGTTAGTTTTGGTATGTTCATAATTACATTTCCATTGATGTTGACAACACGCTGCAACATGTGACCCAACAATTAAGTTTTCTTCATTTCTTTCTTTCTCCAATTCAGGACAAAGCTTGGGTGCACTTTATTTGGGCCACAGGAAGATAGTGATTCTTCATATACATCAATTCTTGGGCGCTTTATTTGTGGAGATGTAGAACCAGATTGCAACCTGAATAGGTTGGTCACTCTTGGATACTCGTAATCCATAGTCCTATGGTTGACTGTGTTGTATGAACTCTTGTGGACAAATAGCTATTTTCTTAGCTCTTCCTTTAGCCATGTTTTCTTAGATAGTGGCTAATGTGGGTTGATGTAGTATTAGTGACATCATGGTTACCAGTTGTTCCTGGTTGTGATGGATCTTAGACAGTATGTAACATCATAATCAGGCTGGGGCTTGAAATTGTTGGGAAACACACCTACCCCCTATTTTGACATACAAGTCTGCATGTTTTGGTTTTATAATTAGTTTTACCATATAAAGCAGTCAACATATTTGATTTTCATTGTAATCAATTATGTATGTAATCATCAATCACATTCTTGGTCCTTGGAATGGTCTCACCAGGAGTTAATTCCCCTTGACTTTTCATTTCAATTCTTTGACATACAAGCATTAGTGCAGATTCAAATTAGATTACTAGTGCCGGGGAAAAAAGTAATTATTTACAAACAAAATATATATTTATGTCTACTGTTATGAATTTATAGCATCAAGGACTTTTTTTCTTAATCCAATGCTGGACAATTTTTGCATTATTACGTCAAACTTTATGGAATTTTCCTCACTTTTCTCACTTGATTTACATGTATACATGACCCAAGTATAGTTTGCAACTTTGGAAATGATCTAAATACATTATTTGATGTTTGGATTGAAAAATAAAACAAATACTTCATATGCATTTATTCTTGAATGTCTTTCTTTAATGTCAAAATAATAGCATTTCCCAGTGACGTTAAAATACAGTTTTGACGTCATGAAGCTACATTTAAGTTACTTCAGAGGGGTATAGTAAATTAACTATGTGATTGTAATTTTGGAAGTAAATACCATGTATGATATATTAATATGTTTGAAATTGACTGCAGAATATGACAAGTTTTTCAATAAGTTGAAAACACATCTTCAGTGGTTCTTTAAGGTGGCGCTCTACAGTTTCGTACTTTGCACAGGGTTAGAATTTTAAAGAAAAATACTTTTCTGGGATTTCTTCACTGGTTATACTGGCAATATAATAAAGACTTTGTATATCTTAGGTGTTGGGAGAAGAACTTTCAATTCCCTTTATTTTGATGTATGATTGATGGGTGTACTTTAGGTTCTAGAGTATACAGCTTGGGCTAACATAAGATGCGCTCATGTAAACAAACTGCTAGCTCCGCATGGTCATTTTCACTCCCTGGACTTCAGAGGTAAATTGTAGAAAAATGGTACGATAACTTTTTTTACTTTTCAGATATTTTGTAATTTGTTCATTGCACTTTCAGAAGCTGCTATTGCCTACTTCAGCAAAATTCGTTTTCCCTAGTTTAATAACTGCTAAAGTTAGTGTACTTTTGATTAATTCTGGCTAATTTTTCAAGCACATGGGAGCATCCATTTTGTTATACCATGCGCTTAGATCATTTACAATTTCCACAAGTGCAGTATCCAAAGAAATATCAGCCACATTACATCAAAGTAGCATTGACATATGCCAACATTATCTCCATTGTGCATGTTACAAATGCAAACAACTTCACCTCACATACGTCACTATCTGAAAAGTACGTATTAACTGGTGAGCGCCCCCATAAAGAGCATTCGGGTGTATACCTATGGAGTTATATTTATTGCTGTTTGTATTAATATTGGCTCATTTAGTTTAAATTCACTGCAGTTTAGAACTCAAATGTCTTTACATTCCAAATTCTGCTTTAATTAAGCGGCTGCAGGTGGGCTTGAGAAGAGTTATGTCCCTTGCTATTGTACACAATACGACATAAACTAGTGGCAATTAGAAACCTCTGTGTGTCATTGTTTTTAAAAATGTTTCATTAATTTCACATTTCTCAAGGAAGATGCTATCAGTTCTTCTTTGAACTGGTAATAATTTGGATATTTTTCCCTGTTTTTTCATTGTCAAATTAAACTATTAACAAAATTTATTTTCTTGGTATTAAATAATTTTGTATTGACATATAAAAAAAATTCTATAGTATCATATGGTCATGGTTTATTAAGCTAAGTCAGAAATATTTCAAACTAAATTAACAGTTCAAGATATAATGACATATAAAAGAGCTTCAACTCAACATACACAAGTCTGCAGCAAGTGTCACATTTGGACAGGCTCACATGAACAACATGGTTATGGAATAATTTATGTAACCTTTCGTGGGAAAAGAAAGATTGCTTTGGCTCACCGACTAAGGTTCTATGTTGAAACTATGGTAAATTCACTACCATATCAGTGTGACGTATCACATAGATGCCATACAAAAACATGATCATTTATCACTTGAACCAAAAAAGAGAAAATTTGGCTAGAAAATCATGTAAAGCCTATGGTGAATGCCAAGGCTATATGGGCTAGGGGGAGTGGTGTATACTGTGATAGTCAGGTACATTTAATAATTGTTACATGCATTCATTTAAAGGATTTAAAGTGTATGGATGTTCATTGGGTACAAAATTATTTATTGAATTAGCAAACATTGAATTTTGTACAAGTTTTCTGTTGCTTTTTTGTTTGCGTTTGATGTAGCATATGTACTTGTACTGAAGACTTGATTTCCTCTCCCTATCTTTTACTGTTCTGTTCTCTGATCTCATTCTGCTATGAGCTGAAATACTGGATCAGACTGAGTAGAACAATTCCATGAGACTTAGTCAGTGGGAGTGTAAAGTTTCCTGTACCATACTCAGAGCTATGAGGGAATGAATGACATAATGCATCAAAATTTCTGCTCCATACTGATATTTTAGGTGCATAGGTAAAAATGATATTGTGCAAGCTCTCGCACTTATTTGTGTTTAGAAAGTGTGAAATTTTACTTAGCTTGACATCTAAGACAACATTTCTTAGTAAATATTCAAGCTTTTTAATATAAGAAAGATTTAAATGTTTCCCATATGGCAGAAATTTTGAGTAATAGGATACTAAATGGGCAAGTCAGTCACTCCAACTTTGGCCTTGTAGCAAGAAAGTGCCAACATCGCATTTAAATTTACTGTGCCTGGGCCTCGCTTTCTATGTCCTTGGCACTTTTCTGGACAGGCAGCCTGTTCTGCTTCCTGCCGATTGCAGTTTGTACATTTAACTGTTAAAAAGGCACACAGTCCTTGAGTTTTGCTTTTATACATTGGTGGATTATATCGCTTGCAATTTCCAGCTCAGTCATACATTATGCACAATGTTCCCAATATCCTAGTTAGTTTTGGTATGTTCATAATTACATTTCCATTGATGTTGACAACACGCTGCAACATGTGACCCAACAATTAAGTTTTCTTCATTTCTTTCTTTCTCCAATTCAGGACAAAGCTTGGGTGCACTTTATTTGGGCCACAGGAAGATAGTGATTCTTCATATACATCAATTCTTGGGCGCTTTATTTGTGGAGATGTAGAACCAGATTGCAACCTGAATAGGTTGGTCACTCTTGGATACTCGTAATCCATAGTCCTATGGTTGACTGTGTTGTATGAACTCTTGTGGACAAATAGCTATTTTCTTAGCTCTTCCTTTAGCCATGTTTTCTTAGATAGTGGCTAATGTGGGTTGATGTAGTATTAGTGACATCATGGTTACCAGTTGTTCCTGGTTGTGATGGATCTTAGACAGTATGTAACATCATAATCAGGCTGGGGCTTGAAATTGTTGGGAAACACACCTACCCCCTATTTTGACATACAAGTCTGCATGTTTTGGTTTTATAATTAGTTTTACCATATAAAGCAGTCAACATATTTGATTTTCATTGTAATCAATTATGTATGTAATCATCAATCACATTCTTGGTCCTTGGAATGGTCTCACCAGGAGTTAATTCCCCTTGACTTTTCATTTCAATTCTTTGACATACAAGCATTAGTGCAGATTCAAATTAGATTACTAGTGCCGGGGAAAAAAGTAATTATTTACAAACAAAATATATATTTATGTCTACTGTTATGAATTTATAGCATCAAGGACTTTTTTTCTTAATCCAATGCTGGACAATTTTTGCATTATTACGTCAAACTTTATGGAATTTTCCTCACTTTTCTCACTTGATTTACATGTATACATGACCCAAGTATAGTTTGCAACTTTGGAAATGATCTAAATACATTATTTGATGTTTGGATTGAAAAATAAAACAAATACTTCATATGCATTTATTCTTGAATGTCTTTCTTTAATGTCAAAATAATAGCATTTCCCAGTGACGTTAAAATACAGTTTTGACGTCATGAAGCTACATTTAAGTTACTTCAGAGGGGTATAGTAAATTAACTATGTGATTGTAATTTTGGAAGTAAATACCATGTATGATATATTAATATGTTTGAAATTGACTGCAGAATATGACAAGTTTTTCAATAAGTTGAAAACACATCTTCAGTGGTTCTTTAAGGTGGCGCTCTACAGTTTCGTACTTTGCACAGGGTTAGAATTTTAAAGAAAAATACTTTTCTGGGATTTCTTCACTGGTTATACTGGCAATATAATAAAGACTTTGTATATCTTAGGTGTTGGGAGAAGAACTTTCAATTCCCTTTATTTTGATGTATGATTGATGGGTGTACTTTAGGTTCTAGAGTATACAGCTTGGGCTAACATAAGATGCGCTCATGTAAACAAACTGCTAGCTCCGCATGGTCATTTTCACTCCCTGGACTTCAGAGGTAAATTGTAGAAAAATGGTACGATAACTTTTTTTACTTTTCAGATATTTTGTAATTTGTTCATTGCACTTTCAGAAGCTGCTATTGCCTACTTCAGCAAAATTCGTTTTCCCTAGTTTAATAACTGCTAAAGTTAGTGTACTTTTGATTAATTCTGGCTAATTTTTCAAGCACATGGGAGCATCCATTTTGTTATACCATGCGCTTAGATCATTTACAATTTCCACAAGTGCAGTATCCAAAGAAATATCAGCCACATTACATCAAAGTAGCATTGACATATGCCAACATTATCTCCATTGTGCATGTTACAAATGCAAACAACTTCACCTCACATACGTCACTATCTGAAAAGTACGTATTAACTGGTGAGCGCCCCCATAAAGAGCATTCGGGTGTATACCTATGGAGTTATATTTATTGCTGTTTGTATTAATATTGGCTCATTTAGTTTAAATTCACTGCAGTTTAGAACTTAAATGTCTTTACATTCCAAATTCTGCTTTAATTAAGCGGCTGCAGGTGGGCTTGAGAAGAGTTATGTCCCTTGCTATTGTACACAATACGACATAAACTAGTGGCAATTAGAAACCTCTGTGTGTCATTGTTTTTAAAAATGTTTCATTAATTTCACATTTCTCAAGGAAGATGCTATCAGTTCTTCTTTGAACTGGTAATAATTTGGATATTTTTCCCTGTTTTTTCATTGTCAAATTAAACTATTAACAAAATTTATTTTCTTGGTATTAAATAATTTTGTATTGACATATAAAAAAAATTCTATAGTATCATATGGTCATGGTTTATTAAGCTAAGTCAGAAATATTTCAAACTAAATTAACAGTTCAAGATATAATGACATATAAAAGAGCTTCAACTCAACATACACAAGTCTGCAGCAAGTGTCACATTTGGACAGGCTCACATGAACAACATGGTTATGGAATAATTTATGTAACCTTTCGTGGGAAAAGAAAGATTGCTTTGGCTCACCGACTAAGGTTCTATGTTGAAACTATGGTAAATTCACTACCATATCAGTGTGACGTATCACATAGATGCCATACAAAAACATGATCATTTATCACTTGAACCAAAAAAGAGAAAATTTGGCTAGAAAATCATGTAAAGCCTATGGTGAATGCCAAGGCTATATGGGCTAGGGGGAGTGGTGTATACTGTGATAGTCAGGTACATTTAATAATTGTTACATGCATTCATTTAAAGGATTTAAAGTGTATGGATGTTCATTGGGTACAAAATTATTTATTGAATTAGCAAACATTGAATTTTGTACAAGTTTTCTGTTGCTTTTTTGTTTGCGTTTGATGTAGCATATGTACTTGTACTGAAGACTTGATTTCCTCTCCCTATCTTTTACTGTTCTGTTCTCTGATCTCATTCTGCTATGAGCTGAAATACTGGATCAGACTGAGTAGAACAATTCCATGAGACTTAGTCAGTGGGAGTGTAAAGTTTCCTGTACCATACTCAGAGCTATGAGGGAATGAATGACATAATGCATCAAAATTTCTGCTCCATACTGATATTTTAGGTGCATAGGTAAAAATGATATTGTGCAAGCTCTCGCACTTATTTGTGTTTAGAAAGTGTGAAATTTTACTTAGCTTGACATCTAAGACAACATTTCTTAGTAAATATTCAAGCTTTTTAATATAAGAAAGATTTAAATGTTTCCCATATGGCAGAAATTTTGAGTAATAGGATACTAAATGGGCAAGTCAGTCACTCCAACTTTGGCCTTGTAGCAAGAAAGTGCCAACATCGCATTTAAATTTACTGTGCCTGGGCCTCGCTTTCTATGTCCTTGGCACTTTTCTGGACAGGCAGCCTGTTCTGCTTCCTGCCGATTGCAGTTTGTACATTTAACTGTTAAAAAGGCACACAGTCCTTGAGTTTTGCTTTTATACATTGGTGGATTATATCGCTTGCAATTTCCAGCTCAGTCATACATTATGCACAATGTTCCCAATATCCTAGTTAGTTTTGGTATGTTCATAATTACATTTCCATTGATGTTGACAACACGCTGCAACATGTGACCCAACAATTAAGTTTTCTTCATTTCTTTCTTTCTCCAATTCAGGACAAAGCTTGGGTGCACTTTATTTGGGCCACAGGAAGATAGTGATTCTTCATATACATCAATTCTTGGGCGCTTTATTTGTGGAGATGTAGAACCAGATTGCAACCTGAATAGGTTGGTCACTCTTGGATACTCGTAATCCATAGTCCTATGGTTGACTGTGTTGTATGAACTCTTGTGGACAAATAGCTATTTTCTTAGCTCTTCCTTTAGCCATGTTTTCTTAGATAGTGGCTAATGTGGGTTGATGTAGTATTAGTGACATCATGGTTACCAGTTGTTCCTGGTTGTGATGGATCTTAGACAGTATGTAACATCATAATCAGGCTGGGGCTTGAAATTGTTGGGAAACACACCTACCCCCTATTTTGACATACAAGTCTGCATGTTTTGGTTTTATAATTAGTTTTACCATATAAAGCAGTCAACATATTTGATTTTCATTGTAATCAATTATGTATGTAATCATCAATCACATTCTTGGTCCTTGGAATGGTCTCACCAGGAGTTAATTCCCCTTGACTTTTCATTTCAATTCTTTGACATACAAGCATTAGTGCAGATTCAAATTAGATTACTAGTGCCGGGGAAAAAAGTAATTATTTACAAACAAAATATATATTTATGTCTACTGTTATGAATTTATAGCATCAAGGACTTTGTTTCTTAATCCAATGCTGGACAATTTTTGCATTATTACGTCAAACTTTATGGAATTTTCCTCACTTTTCTCACTTGATTTACATGTATACATGACCCAAGTATAGTTTGCAACTTTGGAAATGATCTAAATACATTATTTGATGTTTGGATTGAAAAATAAAACAAATACTTCATATGCATTTATTCTTGAATGTCTTTCTTTAATGTCAAAATAATAGCATTTCCCAGTGACGTTAAAATACAGTTTTGACGTCATGAAGCTACATTTAAGTTACTTCAGAGGGGTATAGTAAATTAACTATGTGATTGTAATTTTGGAAGTAAATACCATGTATGATATATTAATATGTTTGAAATTGACTGCAGAATATGACAAGTTTTTCAATAAGTTGAAAACACATCTTCAGTGGTTCTTTAAGGTGGCGCTCTACAGTTTCGTACTTTGCACAGGGTTAGAATTTTAAAGAAAAATACTTTTCTGGGATTTCTTCACTGGTTATACTGGCAATATAATAAAGACTTTGTATATCTTAGGTGTTGGGAGAAGAACTTTCAATTCCCTTTATTTTGATGTATGATTGATGGGTGTACTTTAGGTTCTAGAGTATACAGCTTGGGCTAACATAAGATGCGCTCATGTAAACAAACTGCTAGCTCCGCATGGTCATTTTCACTCCCTGGACTTCAGAGGTAAATTGTAGAAAAATGGTACGATAACTTTTTTTACTTTTCAGATATTTTGTAATTTGTTCATTGCACTTTCAGAAGCTGCTATTGCCTACTTCAGCAAAATTCGTTTTCCCTAGTTTAATAACTGCTAAAGTTAGTGTACTTTTGATTAATTCTGGCTAATTTTTCAAGCACATGGGAGCATCCATTTTGTTATACCATGCGCTTAGATCATTTACAATTTCCACAAGTGCAGTATCCAAAGAAATATCAGCCACATTACATCAAAGTAGCATTGACATATGCCAACATTATCTCCATTGTGCATGTTACAAATGCAAACAACTTCACCTCACATACGTCACTATCTGAAAAGTACGTATTAACTGGTGAGCGCCCCCATAAAGAGCATTCGGGTGTATACCTATGGAGTTATATTTATTGCTGTTTGTATTAATATTGGCTCATTTAGTTTAAATTCACTGCAGTTTAGAACTTAAATGTCTTTACATTCCAAATTCTGCTTTAATTAAGCGGCTGCAGGTGGGCTTGAGAAGAGTTATGTCCCTTGCTATTGTACACAATACGACATAAACTAGTGGCAATTAGAAACCTCTGTGTGTCATTGTTTTTAAAAATGTTTCATTAATTTCACATTTCTCAAGGAAGATGCTATCAGTTCTTCTTTGAACTGGTAATAATTTGGATATTTTTCCCTGTTTTTTCATTGTCAAATTAAACTATTAACAAAATTTATTTTCTTGGTATTAAATAATTTTGTATTGACATATAAAAAAAATTCTATAGTATCATATGGTCATGGTTTATTAAGCTAAGTCAGAAATATTTCAAACTAAATTAACAGTTCAAGATATAATGACATATAAAAGAGCTTCAACTCAACATACACAAGTCTGCAGCAAGTGTCACATTTGGACAGGCTCACATGAACAACATGGTTATGGAATAATTTATGTAACCTTTCGTGGGAAAAGAAAGATTGCTTTGGCTCACCGACTAAGGTTCTATGTTGAAACTATGGTAAATTCACTACCATATCAGTGTGACGTATCACATAGATGCCATACAAAAACATGATCATTTATCACTTGAACCAAAAAAGAGAAAATTTGGCTAGAAAATCATGTAAAGCCTATGGTGAATGCCAAGGCTATATGGGCTAGGGGGAGTGGTGTATACTGTGATAGTCAGGTACATTTAATAATTGTTACATGCATTCATTTAAAGGATTTAAAGTGTATGGATGTTCATTGGGTACAAAATTATTTATTGAATTAGCAAACATTGAATTTTGTACAAGTTTTCTGTTGCTTTTTTGTTTGCGTTTGATGTAGCATATGTACTTGTACTGAAGACTTGATTTCCTCTCCCTATCTTTTACTGTTCTGTTCTCTGATCTCATTCTGCTATGAGCTGAAATACTGGATCAGACTGAGTAGAACAATTCCATGAGACTTAGTCAGTGGGAGTGTAAAGTTTCCTGTACCATACTCAGAGCTATGAGGGAATGAATGACATAATGCATCAAAATTTCTGCTCCATACTGATATTTTAGGTGCATAGGTAAAAATGATATTGTGCAAGCTCTCGCACTTATTTGTGTTTAGAAAGTGTGAAATTTTACTTAGCTTGACATCTAAGACAACATTTCTTAGTAAATATTCAAGCTTTTTAATATAAGAAAGATTTAAATGTTTCCCATATGGCAGAAATT
Source organism: Unio delphinus (assembly GCA_029339505.1). Lineage (NCBI taxonomy): Eukaryota > Metazoa > Mollusca > Bivalvia > Unionida > Unionidae > Unio > Unio delphinus. The sequence goes on along the minus strand of JAQISU010000714.1, from coordinate 8,758 downwards.
TTGAGTAATAGGATACTAAATGGGCAAGTCAGTCACTCCAACTTTGGCCTTGTAGCAAGAAAGTGCCAACATCGCATTTAAATTTACTGTGCCTGGGCCTCGCTTTCTATGTCCTTGGCACTTTTCTGGACAGGCAGCCTGTTCTGCTTCCTGCCGATTGCAGTTTGTACATTTAACTGTTAAAAAGGCACACAGTCCTTGAGTTTTGCTTTTATACATTGGTGGATTATATCGCTTGCAATTTCCAGCTCAGTCATACATTATGCACAATGTTCCCAATATCCTAGTTAGTTTTGGTATGTTCATAATTACATTTCCATTGATGTTGACAACACGCTGCAACATGTGACCCAACAATTAAGTTTTCTTCATTTCTTTCTTTCTCCAATTCAGGACAAAGCTTGGGTGCACTTTATTTGGGCCACAGGAAGATAGTGATTCTTCATATACATCAATTCTTGGGCGCTTTATTTGTGGAGATGTAGAACCAGATTGCAACCTGAATAGGTTGGTCACTCTTGGATACTCGTAATCCATAGTCCTATGGTTGACTGTGTTGTATGAACTCTTGTGGACAAATAGCTATTTTCTTAGCTCTTCCTTTAGCCATGTTTTCTTAGATAGTGGCTAATGTGGGTTGATGTAGTATTAGTGACATCATGGTTACCAGTTGTTCCTGGTTGTGATGGATCTTAGACAGTATGTAACATCATAATCAGGCTGGGGCTTGAAATTGTTGGGAAACACACCTACCCCCTATTTTGACATACAAGTCTGCATGTTTTGGTTTTATAATTAGTTTTACCATATAAAGCAGTCAACATATTTGATTTTCATTGTAATCAATTATGTATGTAATCATCAATCACATTCTTGGTCCTTGGAATGGTCTCACCAGGAGTTAATTCCCCTTGACTTTTCATTTCAATTCTTTGACATACAAGCATTAGTGCAGATTCAAATTAGATTACTAGTGCCGGGGAAAAAAGTAATTATTTACAAACAAAATATATATTTATGTCTACTGTTATGAATTTATAGCATCAAGGACTTTTTTTCTTAATCCAATGCTGGACAATTTTTGCATTATTACGTCAAACTTTATGGAATTTTCCTCACTTTTCTCACTTGATTTACATGTATACATGACCCAAGTATAGTTTGCAACTTTGGAAATGATCTAAATACATTATTTGATGTTTGGATTGAAAAATAAAACAAATACTTCATATGCATTTATTCTTGAATGTCTTTCTTTAATGTCAAAATAATAGCATTTCCCAGTGACGTTAAAATACAGTTTTGACGTCATGAAGCTACATTTAAGTTACTTCAGAGGGGTATAGTAAATTAACTATGTGATTGTAATTTTGGAAGTAAATACCATGTATGATATATTAATATGTTTGAAATTGACTGCAGAATATGACAAGTTTTTCAATAAGTTGAAAACACATCTTCAGTGGTTCTTTAAGGTGGCGCTCTACAGTTTCGTACTTTGCACAGGGTTAGAATTTTAAAGAAAAATACTTTTCTGGGATTTCTTCACTGGTTATACTGGCAATATAATAAAGACTTTGTATATCTTAGGTGTTGGGAGAAGAACTTTCAATTCCCTTTATTTTGATGTATGATTGATGGGTGTACTTTAGGTTCTAGAGTATACAGCTTGGGCTAACATAAGATGCGCTCATGTAAACAAACTGCTAGCTCCGCATGGTCATTTTCACTCCCTGGACTTCAGAGGTAAATTGTAGAAAAATGGTACGATAACTTTTTTTACTTTTCAGATATTTTGTAATTTGTTCATTGCACTTTCAGAAGCTGCTATTGCCTACTTCAGCAAAATTCGTTTTCCCTAGTTTAATAACTGCTAAAGTTAGTGTACTTTTGATTAATTCTGGCTAATTTTTCAAGCACATGGGAGCATCCATTTTGTTATACCATGCGCTTAGATCATTTACAATTTCCACAAGTGCAGTATCCAAAGAAATATCAGCCACATTACATCAAAGTAGCATTGACATATGCCAACATTATCTCCATTGTGCATGTTACAAATGCAAACAACTTCACCTCACATACGTCACTATCTGAAAAGTACGTATTAACTGGTGAGCGCCCCCATAAAGAGCATTCGGGTGTATACCTATGGAGTTATATTTATTGCTGTTTGTATTAATATTGGCTCATTTAGTTTAAATTCACTGCAGTTTAGAACTTAAATGTCTTTACATTCCAAATTCTGCTTTAATTAAGCGGCTGCAGGTGGGCTTGAGAAGAGTTATGTCCCTTGCTATTGTACACAATACGACATAAACTAGTGGCAATTAGAAACCTCTGTGTGTCATTGTTTTTAAAAATGTTTCATTAATTTCACATTTCTCAAGGAAGATGCTATCAGTTCTTCTTTGAACTGGTAATAATTTGGATATTTTTCCCTGTTTTTTCATTGTCAAATTAAACTATTAACAAAATTTATTTTCTTGGTATTAAATAATTTTGTATTGACATATTAAAAAAATTCTATAGTATCATATGGTCATGGTTTATTAAGCTAAGTCAGAAATATTTCAAACTAAATTAACAGTTCAAGATATAATGACATATAAAAGAGCTTCAACTCAACATACACAAGTCTGCAGCAAGTGTCACATTTGGACAGGCTCACATGAACAACATGGTTATGGAATAATTTATGTAACCTTTCGTGGGAAAAGAAAGATTGCTTTGGCTCACCGACTAAGGTTCTATGTTGAAACTATGGTAAATTCACTACCATATCAGTGTGACGTATCACATAGATGCCATACAAAAACATGATCATTTATCACTTGAACCAAAAAAGAGAAAATTTGGCTAGAAAATCATGTAAAGCCTATGGTGAATGCCAAGGCTATATGGGCTAGGGGGAGTGGTGTATACTGTGATAGTCAGGTACATTTAATAATTGTTACATGCATTCATTTAAAGGATTTAAAGTGTATGGATGTTCATTGGGTACAAAATTATTTATTGAATTAGCAAACATTGAATTTTGTACAAGTTTTCTGTTGCTTTTTTGTTTGCGTTTGATGTAGCATATGTACTTGTACTGAAGACTTGATTTCCTCTCCCTATCTTTTACTGTTCTGTTCTCTGATCTCATTCTGCTATGAGCTGAAATACTGGATCAGACTGAGTAGAACAATTCCATGAGACTTAGTCAGTGGGAGTGTAAAGTTTCCTGTACCATACTCAGAGCTATGAGGGAATGAATGACATAATGCATCAAAATTTCTGCTCCATACTGATATTTTAGGTGCATAGGTAAAAATGATATTGTGCAAGCTCTCGCACTTATTTGTGTTTAGAAAGTGTGAAATTTTACTTAGCTTGACATCTAAGACAACATTTCTTAGTAAATATTCAAGCTTTTTAATATAAGAAAGATTTAAATGTTTCCCATATGGCAGAAATTTTGAGTAATAGGATACTAAATGGGCAAGTCAGTCACTCCAACTTTGGCCTTGTAGCAAGAAAGTGCCAACATCGCATTTAAATTTACTGTGCCTGGGCCTCGCTTTCTATGTCCTTGGCACTTTTCTGGACAGGCAGCCTGTTCTGCTTCCTGCCGATTGCAGTTTGTACATTTAACTGTTAAAAAGGCACACAGTCCTTGAGTTTTGCTTTTATACATTGGTGGATTATATCGCTTGCAATTTCCAGCTCAGTCATACATTATGCACAATGTTCCCAATATCCTAGTTAGTTTTGGTATGTTCATAATTACATTTCCATTGATGTTGACAACACGCTGCAACATGTGACCCAACAATTAAGTTTTCTTCATTTCTTTCTTTCTCCAATTCAGGACAAAGCTTGGGTGCACTTTATTTGGGCCACAGGAAGATAGTGATTCTTCATATACATCAATTCTTGGGCGCTTTATTTGTGGAGATGTAGAACCAGATTGCAACCTGAATAGGTTGGTCACTCTTGGATACTCGTAATCCATAGTCCTATGGTTGACTGTGTTGTATGAACTCTTGTGGACAAATAGCTATTTTCTTAGCTCTTCCTTTAGCCATGTTTTCTTAGATAGTGGCTAATGTGGGTTGATGTAGTATTAGTGACATCATGGTTACCAGTTGTTCCTGGTTGTGATGGATCTTAGACAGTATGTAACATCATAATCAGGCTGGGGCTTGAAATTGTTGGGAAACACACCTACCCCCTATTTTGACATACAAGTCTGCATGTTTTGGTTTTATAATTAGTTTTACCATATAAAGCAGTCAACATATTTGATTTTCATTGTAATCAATTATGTATGTAATCATCAATCACATTCTTGGTCCTTGGAATGGTCTCACCAGGAGTTAATTCCCCTTGACTTTTCATTTCAATTCTTTGACATACAAGCATTAGTGCAGATTCAAATTAGATTACTAGTGCCGGGGAAAAAAGTAATTATTTACAAACAAAATATATATTTATGTCTACTGTTATGAATTTATAGCATCAAGGACTTTTTTTCTTAATCCAATGCTGGACAATTTTTGCATTATTACGTCAAACTTTATGGAATTTTCCTCACTTTTCTCACTTGATTTACATGTATACATGACCCAAGTATAGTTTGCAACTTTGGAAATGATCTAAATACATTATTTGATGTTTGGATTGAAAAATAAAACAAATACTTCATATGCATTTATTCTTGAATGTCTTTCTTTAATGTCAAAATAATAGCATTTCCCAGTGACGTTAAAATACAGTTTTGACGTCATGAAGCTACATTTAAGTTACTTCAGAGGGGTATAGTAAATTAACTATGTGATTGTAATTTTGGAAGTAAATACCATGTATGATATATTAATATGTTTGAAATTGACTGCAGAATATGACAAGTTTTTCAATAAGTTGAAAACACATCTTCAGTGGTTCTTTAAGGTGGCGCTCTACAGTTTCGTACTTTGCACAGGGTTAGAATTTTAAAGAAAAATACTTTTCTGGGATTTCTTCACTGGTTATACTGGCAATATAATAAAGACTTTGTATATCTTAGGTGTTGGGAGAAGAACTTTCAATTCCCTTTATTTTGATGTATGATTGATGGGTGTACTTTAGGTTCTAGAGTATACAGCTTGGGCTAACATAAGATGCGCTCATGTAAACAAACTGCTAGCTCCGCATGGTCATTTTCACTCCCTGGACTTCAGAGGTAAATTGTAGAAAAATGGTACGATAACTTTTTTTACTTTTCAGATATTTTGTAATTTGTTCATTGCACTTTCAGAAGCTGCTATTGCCTACTTCAGCAAAATTCGTTTTCCCTAGTTTAATAACTGCTAAAGTTAGTGTACTTTTGATTAATTCTGGCTAATTTTTCAAGCACATGGGAGCATCCATTTTGTTATACCATGCGCTTAGATCATTTACAATTTCCACAAGTGCAGTATCCAAAGAAATATCAGCCACATTACATCAAAGTAGCATTGACATATGCCAACATTATCTCCATTGTGCATGTTACAAATGCAAACAACTTCACCTCACATACGTCACTATCTGAAAAGTACGTATTAACTGGTGAGCGCCCCCATAAAGAGCATTCGGGTGTATACCTATGGAGTTATATTTATTGCTGTTTGTATTAATATTGGCTCATTTAGTTTAAATTCACTGCAGTTTAGAACTTAAATGTCTTTACATTCCAAATTCTGCTTTAATTAAGCGGCTGCAGGTGGGCTTGAGAAGAGTTATGTCCCTTGCTATTGTACACAATACGACATAAACTAGTGGCAATTAGAAACCTCTGTGTGTCATTGTTTTTAAAAATGTTTCATTAATTTCACATTTCTCAAGGAAGATGCTATCAGTTCTTCTTTGAACTGGTAATAATTTGGATATTTTTCCCTGTTTTTTCATTGTCAAATTAAACTATTAACAAAATTTATTTTCTTGGTATTAAATAATTTTGTATTGACATATAAAAAAAATTCTATAGTATCATATGGTCATGGTTTATTAAGCTAAGTCAGAAATATTTCAAACTAAATTAACAGTTCAAGATATAATGACATATAAAAGAGCTTCAACTCAACATACACAAGTCTGCAGCAAGTGTCACATTTGGACAGGCTCACATGAACAACATGGTTATGGAATAATTTATGTAACCTTTCGTGGGAAAAGAAAGATTGCTTTGGCTCACCGACTAAGGTTCTATGTTGAAACTATGGTAAATTCACTACCATATCAGTGTGACGTATCACATAGATGCCATACAAAAACATGATCATTTATCACTTGAACCAAAAAAGAGAAAATTTGGCTAGAAAATCATGTAAAGCCTATGGTGAATGCCAAGGCTATATGGGCTAGGGGGAGTGGTGTATACTGTGATAGTCAGGTACATTTAATAATTGTTACATGCATTCATTTAAAGGATTTAAAGTGTATGGATGTTCATTGGGTACAAAATTATTTATTGAATTAGCAAACATTGAATTTTGTACAAGTTTTCTGTTGCTTTTTTGTTTGCGTTTGATGTAGCATATGTACTTGTACTGAAGACTTGATTTCCTCTCCCTATCTTTTACTGTTCTGTTCTCTGATCTCATTCTGCTATGAGCTGAAATACTGGATCAGACTGAGTAGAACAATTCCATGAGACTTAGTCAGTGGGAGTGTAAAGTTTCCTGTACCATACTCAGAGCTATGAGGGAATGAATGACATAATGCATCAAAATTTCTGCTCCATACTGATATTTTAGGTGCATAGGTAAAAATGATATTGTGCAAGCTCTCGCACTTATTTGTGTTTAGAAAGTGTGAAATTTTACTTAGCTTGACATCTAAGACAACATTTCTTAGTAAATATTCAAGCTTTTTAATATAAGAAAGATTTAAATGTTTCCCATATGGCAGAAATTTTGAGTAATAGGATACTAAATGGGCAAGTCAGTCACTCCAACTTTGGCCTTGTAGCAAGAAAGTGCCAACATCGCATTTAAATTTACTGTGCCTGGGCCTCGCTTTCTATGTCCTTGGCACTTTTCTGGACAGGCAGCCTGTTCTGCTTCCTGCCGATTGCAGTTTGTACATTTAACTGTTAAAAAGGCACACAGTCCTTGAGTTTTGCTTTTATACATTGGTGGATTATATCGCTTGCAATTTCCAGCTCAGTCATACATTATGCACAATGTTCCCAATATCCTAGTTAGTTTTGGTATGTTCATAATTACATTTCCATTGATGTTGACAACACGCTGCAACATGTGACCCAACAATTAAGTTTTCTTCATTTCTTTCTTTCTCCAATTCAGGACAAAGCTTGGGTGCACTTTATTTGGGCCACAGGAAGATAGTGATTCTTCATATACATCAATTCTTGGGCGCTTTATTTGTGGAGATGTAGAACCAGATTGCAAACCTGAATAGGTTGGTCACTCTTGGATACTCGTAATCCATAGTCCTATGGTTGACTGTGTTGTATGAACTCTTGTGGACAAATAGCTATTTTCTTAGCTCTTCCTTTAGCCATGTTTTCTTAGATAGTGGCTAATGTGGGTTGATGTAGTATTAGTGACATCATGGTTACCAGTTGTTCCTGGTTGTGATGGATCTTAGACAGTATGTAACATCATAATCAGGCTGGGGCTTGAAATTGTTGGGAAACACACCTACCCCCTATTTTGACATACAAGTCTGCATGTTTTGGTTTTATAATTAGTTTTACCATATAAAGCAGTCAACATATTTGATTTTCATTGTAATCAATTATGTATGTAATCATCAATCACATTCTTGGTCCTTGGAATGGTCTCACCAGGAGTTAATTCCCCTTGACTTTTCATTTCAATTCTTTGACATACAAGCATTAGTGCAGATTCAAATTAGATTACTAGTGCCGGGGAAAAAGTAATTATTTACAAACAAAATATATATTTATGTCTACTGTTATGAATTTATAGCATCAAGGACTTTTTTTCTTAATCCAATGCTGGACAATTTTTGCATTATTACGTCAAACTTTATGGAATTTTCCTCACTTTTCTCACTTGATTTACATGTATACATGACCCAAGTATAGTTTGCAACTTTGGAAATGATCTAAATACATTATTTGATGTTTGGATTGAAAAATAAAACAAATACTTCATATGCATTTATTCTTGAATGTCTTTCTTTAATGTCAAAATAATAGCATTTCCCAGTGACGTTAAAATACAGTTTTGACGTCATGAAGCTACATTTAAGTTACTTCAGAGGGGTATAGTAAATTAACTATGTGATTGTAATTTTGGAAGTAAATACCATGTATGATATATTAATATGTTTGAAATTGACTGCAGAATATGACAAGTTTTTCAATAAGTTGAAAACACATCTTCAGTGGTTCTTTAAGGTGGCGCTCTACAGTTTCGTACTTTGCACAGGGTTAGAATTTTAAAGAAAAATACTTTTCTGGGATTTCTTCACTGGTTATACTGGCAATATAATAAAGACTTTGTATATCTTAGGTGTTGGGAGAAGAACTTTCAATCCCTTTATTTTGATGTATGATTGATGGGTGTACTTTAGGTTCTAGAGTATACAGCTTGGGCTAACATAAGATGCGCTCATGTAAACAAACTGCTAGCTCCGCATGGTCATTTTCACTCCCTGGACTTCAGAGGTAAATTGTAGAAAAATGGTACGATAACTTTTTTTACTTTTCAGATATTTTGTAATTTGTTCATTGCACTTTCAGAAGCTGCTATTGCCTACT